>CM056052.1:55969766-56082266 GCA_029574335.1 Rana kukunoris
ACGTCGCACGACCGCGCAATTGTCAGTTAAAGCGACGCAGTGCCGGAAGCTGAAATTTCACCTGGGCAGGAGGGGGGTGTAAGTGCACAGTAAGCAAGTGGTTAAAGGCTCTTTGATGAAGCGTAACCTTACGCGAAACATGTCATTCATCCCACACACATCAAGTCTAGTGGATAGAATTCCTTCAAAGTCCCACTTTGTATATGAGCATCTGGATGTTCCCGACTAGTCCATCTACTATCCACGACTTTGGTGTTTCTTTGATGGGTATAGGGATGCGATTTAAGTTTGCCGTTTGTACTTAGTTCTTGTAGAACTTGTACTGTACTGTATGCAATAAAACTTTTTTACATTATTTTTGACTGTATACCTACCTTATTATTGTGCCTCTAAAGTCCATGACAAGCCCTTTGTTCCTTTGTTTTCAATTATATTAGGACGTGGCACAGCTACTATTTTTTTCATGTATCCGCAGTACCACTCTGCGTATGGATACATTTTTTTTCTATTTAAAGTATATTTTACTTTGGTGCCACTATTTGCTTGCGTTTATATAACATCTCAGCTGCAGAGTCAGCAGATGGGTGGTGTACAGATGCTGTGGCAGAGATGCTTTGCTGCCACGGCAGGAATTATACCCCCTGTCACTTTTGGCAGGTGCTACCAACCCCCACCAAACACAACCCGTTCCAGTGACTGGGACTGCACTGCAAACACTCCTACAGCGTTTGCGGCATGCTAGTAAGCAGTTCAAGCAGGTGGCGAGAAGGAGATATGCCATCTCCTGACTGCCTATCATATGCTTTCTGAAAAGTGATACGAACACGGGTTGCTCTTCAAAGAGCAATGCCAATGTGAACGAGACCCCAAGAGAGATTGGGATGTCCTACACACACCCAGATCACTTTTATTCTGCAAGATCGTTTTAAAATAGAAGCTATGAGCTTGCTGAAACTCTGATTGCCACAGAGGATACATCCTGTGCAGTCAAAGGATTATTACCTCATTATATTTCTGACAGTGCATCAAGTTTTTTTTTTTTTTGTAGAACACTGATCATACACATAACAGTAAATAATTAACAGGTCATAGATTAGATTGTTCTGTACCCAAGGATCTCTTGCTCAATAGGAATCACTCAACACAAAGCAAAAACATTTGGCTGAATTTGACTTGGTTTTCTGCCAGGTCCATTTATCTTCAGTAAAAATGATAATTGACTCAAATCACCTATTGGGTGTTAAAAATAACAGATACGATGCTTTCTGTGGAATAGTCATTTAGTACAAAATGGTCTCATTGTGTGTATAAACAGCATGTAGCATAGTGTAGACATGGACGCACACAGGATCACAGTTACCAGGGACTCACCTAGTGTGTACGCTGTGAAGTTTAGCAGTCCAGCGACAATCCACACCCAGCTGGGGACATGGTTATGACCTGGTGCTGAAAAATAGAGACAAGGTAAACCAGAGCTGAAAAAAATTACAGAATCAAAAACAAAAACAGAATCTGGAATCCAACATTCTGAACTTTTTCTACCTTTTTTTAAAGCATGTTTACTGCCTGCATGAGAACACCTGACTGGGCTGAATGGCTCCTCCCGTTTTACAATGGTTTGCCCATTTCTGTGCTAAGCCAATAATGAATTACTGCAGTGATTGTCTTCAATTGTGGCTCCTATTACTGGAGGGCTACCCATAATTTTCAGTATATGGAATGCTGAAGGGGAACTGCAGACATACTAGAAAAAAGGACAATCAGACACTACTGATACATCACAGGTTTGGATGGAGACAGCAGACTTGCTACAGGAGGCAGTGAGAGACTACAGACATACACTCACCGGACACGTTATTACATACACTAGTTGCTAGTATGTTGCTGGAGCCCCTTTTGCCTTCAGAACTGCCTTAATTATTCATGGCATAGATTCAACAAGGTGTTGGAAACATTCCTCAGAGATTTTGGTCCATAGTGACAAGATGGCATCACGCAATTGCTGCAGATTTGTCGGCTGCACACCCATGATGCAAACCTTTCATTCCACCACATCTCCAAAAAAATCTCTATTGGATGAGATCTGGTGACTGTGGAGGCCATTGGCTTGCAAGGACCTCATCGTCATGTTTGAGATGATTGGAGATTTGTGACATGTTACATTATCTTGCTGGAAGGAGCCATCAGAAGATGCAATGGGTACACTGTAGTCATAAAGGGATGGACATGGTCAGCAACAATACTCAGGTAGGCCCTTGCAATTCAATGATGCCCAATTGGTACTAAAGGGTCCAAATTTTGCCAAGAAAATATCTCCCACATCATTACACCACCACCAGCCTGAACAGTTGATACAAGGCAGGATGGATACAAGCTCTTGTTTGTGCCGAATTTCCTACCATCTGAATGTTGCAGCTGAAATCGAGACTCAAACCAGGCAACATTTTCCACTCTTCTATTGTCCAATTATGGTGAGCCCGTGCGAATTGTAGCCTCAGTTTCCTGTTTTTAGCTGACAGGAGTGGCACCCGGTGTGGTCTTCTGCTGCGGTAACCCATCTGCCCTCAAGATTCGATGTGTTGTGCGTTCAGAGATGGTATTCTGCAGACCTTGGTTGTAACGAGTTATAATTTGAGTTACTGTTTTCTATCATCTCAAACCATTCTCCTCTGACCTCAAAAGGCATTTTCCTCCACACAACCCCCGTTCACTGGGTATTTTCTATTTTTTTGGACCATTCTCAGTAAACTCTAGAGATCGTTGTGCATGAAAATCCCAGCAGTTTTTGAAATACTCAAGACTAGCCTGTACAGCAAAAACAACCATGCCACGTTCAAAATTACTTAAAATCCCCTTTCTTCCCCATTTTGATGCTCGATTTAAACTTCAGCAAGTCGTCTTCACCATATCTAGATGCACTCAGTTGCTGCCATGTGACGGAACCCACATGATCTGGACCTACAATCCCCCCATCTACGATAACAGTGGATACCCTCGGTGTAGCTACTCTGGCTGAACAATGAATGTCTTATCACAACTGAACCTTGTGGTCTCCTGTCTGTCAACTGGGATTCACATGAACATTCACCAAGTGTATATTTTTAAATGCAAACCGGCAGCCAGTGGTTGCCGAGGATGATAATCACGCCATAAACAAGTAAATAGATACGAGGTGCATTCAGTATTACCAAAGTAGAATTACGCTGGCTCTGTCACAAATGAAGGACCTGTGTGATTATGTTCTGCTAAGAGCTGTAATTTCTCCAACTCATTCCTAACAAACTAATTATGTCAGAATCCTCGGAGGAGTCATTATCAGCACATTCTCCAGTGTGACAGGAGATACAAAGACCAAGGGGATTCCACTACTACACTAGTGTTCTAGGCCGACTCACCATAAAACACTGCGGGGTGGTGGATTTAGACTAAAAACCTCTTCTAATTAAAACAGAACATGAGAGAAGATTAACATCCTTTAAAAACAGAAAAATTCCAAGAGAATAATACTTCTAAAAATCAGCATGATCAACCTAATGAGGCAGAAGAGCTGGGAAAATGAGGGGGAAAAAAAGGCTAAATGATGATTGCACAGAGCAGATGAATGCCTTCAGAAATCAAGGCTTATTCAGGTTTAACTTCTTAATTTTCTAGTTAACCACTTGCCCACCGGGTTTGTTTTTCAGATTCGGTGTTTACGAGACTAAAACTGTTTTTTTTGCTAGAAAATTACTTAAACCCCCCAAACATTATATATTTTTTTTTTTCTAACACCCTAGAGAATAAAATGGCAGTCATTGCAATACTTTTTGTCACACCGTATTTGCGCAGCGGTCTTACAAGCGCACTTTTTTTGAAAAAAAAAACACTTTTTTGAATAAAAAAATAAGACAACAATAAATTTGGCCCAATTTTTTTATATATTGTGATAGATAATGTTACGCCGAGTAAAATGATACCCAACATGTCACACTTAAAAATTGCGCCCGCTCGTGGCATGGCGTCAAACTTTTACCCTTAAAAATCTCGATAGGCAACGTTTAAAAAATTCTACAGGTTGCATTTTTTGAGATACAGAGGAGGTCTAGGGCTAGAATTATTGCTCTCGCTCTAACGATCGCGGCGATATCTCACTTGTGTGGTTTGAACACCGTTTTCATATGCGGGCGCTACTCGCGTATGCGTTCGCTTCTGCGCGCGAGCTCGTCGGGACGGGGCGTTTTACATTTTTTTTTTTTTTGTTTTCTTATTTATTTTTAATTAGTTTATAATTTTATACATCGAAATAAATTAAAAAAAAAAAAATTATCACTTTTATTCCTATTACAAGGAATGTAAACATCCCTTGTAATAGAAAAAAGCATGACAGGTCCTCTTAAATATGAGATCTGGGGTCAAAAAGACCTCAGATCTCATATTTAGGCTTAAATGCAAAAAAAGAAAAAAAAAAAAAAAAGTCATTTTTCAAATTTCAGAAAAAAAAAAATGTTTCTTTAAGACGCTGGGCGGAACTGACGTTTTGACGTCACTTCCGCCCAGCAGAGCTGTGGGGGACGGGTGGGGGCGATTTTTCCCTCACTCGTATCCCAACACAGCCAGCAAGAGGACCCGATCGCCTCCGCCGTTACCGACGGCTCCGGTAAGCGGCGGAGAGCGCGGGAGAGCGGCGGGAGGGGGGGGGGGCCCTCTCCCGCCACCGATAACGGCGATCTTGCGGCGAATCCGCCGCTGGGACCGCCATTATCGTGTACAGCACTGCCCATGGAAAAGATGGATATCTCGGTTGTGGCAGCAGCTGCTGCCGTTACCGAGATATCCATCTTTAAAGTCATGACGTATTTTGACTATGACACCATGGGCAAGTGGTTAAAATGCATTAATATTAATCTTTGGCACAGTACAACTGCTCATATTACAGATAAACAGAAAAAATATCTAAAAGTCAATAAACACTGATGTAGATATTAGGAAGGACAGAGAGGCCCCTTTCCCTTTCTCCCCTTTGCTCAAAGAGAACCTAAGAAAAAAAAAAAAAAAAGAAGCAAGAGAAAAGAACAGGAGAGAAAAGGGGGGGGGGGGAGAGCGCAATTGTACATTGGCGGGGGAGGAGAGAAAGAGGTGGGCAGGGAGAAGAGAGAGAAAGAGGTGGGCAGGGAGAAGAGAGAGAAAGAGGTGGGCAGGGAGAAGAGAGAGAAAGAGGTGGGCAAAGAGAAGAGAGAAAGAGGTGGGCAAAGAGAAGAGAAAAAGAGGTGGGCAAAGAGAAGAGAGAGAAAGAGGTGGGCAATGAGAAGAGAGAGAAAGAGGTGGGCAATGAGAAGAGAGAGAAAGAGGTGGGCAGGGAGAAGAGAGAGAAAGAGGTGGGCAGGGAGAAGAGAGAGAAAGAGGTGGGCAGGGAGAAGAGAGAGAAAGAGGTGGGCAGGGAGAAGAGAGAGAAAGAGGTGGGCAGGGAGAAGAGAGAGAAAGAGGTGGGCAGGGAGAAGAGAGAGAAAGAGGTGGGCAGGGAGAAGAGAGAGAAAGAGGTGGGCAATGAGAAGAGAGAGAAAGAGGTGGGCAGGGAGAAGAGAGAGAAAGAGGTGGGCAGGGAGAAGAGAGAGAAAGAGGTGGGCAGGGAGAAGAGAGAGAAAGAGGTGGGCAGGGAGAAGAGAGAGAAAGAGGTGGGCAGGGAGAAGAGAGAGAATAAGGTGGGCAGGGAGAAGAGAGAGAATAAGGTGGGCAGGGAGAAGAGAGAGAATAAGGTGGGCAGGGAGAAGAGAGAGAATAAGGTGGGCAGGGAGAAGAGAGAGAATAAGGTGGGCAGGGAGAAGAGAGAATAAGGTGGGCAGGGAGAAGAGAGAATAAGGTGGGCAGGGAGAAGAGAGAATAAGGTGGGCAGGGAGAAGAGAAAAAGAGGTGGGCAAAGAGAAGAGAAAGAGGTGGGCAGGGAAAAAGCACTGCCTTTAAAGAATTCCCCTCCAAAAATAGAGACAATGGAATACAAATATACAGGACCTAAAATTCCACTGCCCAGTTCATTATCCCCTTTTCCAGGATGTGTGTGTGTGTGACTGTGTGTGACTGTGTGTATATATATATAAAAAAACACACACACGCAAAAAGTACAGCTGTGTCTCTTGTACTTTCAAACTCTGTATGGATTCCCCTTTATCCCCAAAATTCGACCTCAGATGCTGTGAGGTCCCACTTATCACCCAGCTCCCTGTTGCCCTGGGCAGTGTTAACATTCTATTTCCTCCTAGAATTTGTAATGCAGTGAGCAGGCACACTACACTATAAAGATTACAGAAATAAAAGAGGAGAGCCCAACTCCATACAAACTTAAATATATAAAAAGGTACACGTGTATTTTAAAGATGACATAAGATTACATGTGCGTGTTCTTTAATCGTCATGTAGCAGAAATCTCTACACAGCATGTTAATGGTTCACCACCCTGGTGTAATATTTGTGCTCAGTGTAAGGAATTTGGCAGATCAGTGAAGAGATGGTGTCCACAATCAAACATACCAGACGCATAGAAGTCAGGATCAAAGTACGCCATCATCAGGAAATTGAAGACCAGCAGCAAGAAACCACTGAAAGTGATTAAATTGGGAGCCAGCCATGTGGGAACAAACTGAAAGAGAAAGATTTGAAACACTGATAAGAAGAATGAATGATAAGTACGATCTCTGCGTGAACACGTATATGTGTAAAACTGGTGTAAACAAATAGCCTAGGACATAGGATCTTCTACATAACCTAAACGTCCTGAAACTTCGTCCAATTCTGGGAAAACAAGTCCTTTTGCCTACCCGCACTGCAAAAATGTGCTTCTCCTTTCTATCTAGGGGATGGGAACAGTAATTTGACTTGCCCAATTATCCACTATCCCAGCAGACAATGCTCTCCTCTACACTGGACTGTCCCTTAGCATCCTCACATCCAATACAGGGCTATAGGCACTACATCGGACTTGGTGATGTCAGAGGAACTTGAACCACTGAAGTAGAACTAAGAAGACGATGCAAGGAAAAACTTAGCGAGTCATTCCATAGCATTCATGGTTATTGAAAAGGGCTCCTTGCAACTATCAAGGTACTCAGAACTGTCCAAGATGCTTCATGCGGCCCAATATTCCCAGTAGAGGAAGGCGAATGTGGTGCCAATTTTCAGCGAGGGGAACACTATATAACCAAAAGTATTGGGACACCTTCTATATGTACTTTATTTTAATGGTATCTCAGCCTTAGTCTGTAGGTGTCAGTATTGAGTTGGCCCACCCTTTGCAGCTATAACAGCTTCAACTCTTCTGGGAAGGCCGTCCACAAGGTTTAGGAGTGTGTCTATGGGAATGTTTGACCATTCTTCCAGAAGTGCATTTGTGAGGTCAGGCACTGATGTTGGATGAGAAGGCCTGGCTCACAGTCTCCGCTCTATGTCATCCCAAAAGTGATCTATCTGGTTGAGGTCAGGACTGTGCACACCAGTCAAGTCCTCCTACTCCAAATTACCTCATCCATGTCTTCATTGACCTTGCTTTGCGCACATTCATGTTGGAACAGGAAGGGACCTCAAACTGTTCCCAACAAAGTGTACAGAATGTCTTGGTATGCTAAGGCCTTAAAGGTTCTCTTCACTGGAACCAAGGGGCCAAACCCACACCATAATCCCCCTCCATTAAATGATTAGGACCAGTACACAAAGTAAGGTCCATAAAAAGACATGGATGATCAAGTTTGGGGTGGAGGAACTTAAGTGGCCTGCACAGAGCCCTGACCTCAACCTGATAGAAACAGCTTTGGGATTAGTACAGCTCTGCACTGAATCATGGAAAGCTAGATTAAGATCATGAGGGGCGTTGAATCGAGATTGCGATCTTTTAACGATTAATTGTGCAGCTCTGGCAGACATGTGTCCACTGACACCCACCGGTATCCGATAAAGAGACGAATTGGGGTACGTTCACCATCCATCCTGCAGATCGGATGACAGGCGGATGGAAACGAATAGGCTGCCTGTTTCCACCCGACCGCCCCATAGAGAACATTGGGCTGTGTCCGTGTTTATGTCCGCTCTGCATAGCGAAGCAGATACAGACCTGTCATTCGCCTGCTCAGAGGGGATCAGCAGAGAGATCCTCTTGACTGAGTCTGCTCCATCTGAAAGGGGACTTAGGGTTGGCAGCATAGTTTGGAATAAATAAATACTCACTTTGACGATAAAGTTCCAGAATGGGTGCATAACATACAGAGAGAGGGGATTGGTGTCCACAGCACTGTACTGTAAGAAAAAAAAGATTGATAAATGTAAAAATTATTATTTTATTACACACAAAAACATATAGTCAGTCTTAATTTTAGTACAAAGGGGACACCTGTAAAAAAAAAAACACAACTGTTTTAACTATTCACGGTAAAACACAGAGGCTTTAGCTGCCTGCATGTCAAGGCAACTCTGATAAAGTGTGGTCCCTAAAACTTTATTCACACTGGCAGTCATGCATTCAGCTTTTCTAAAGACAAGTTAAGTTATCAGAGTACAAATTACTTTTATTATGCTTTTCATATCACCTTCCCTGCATTTATTAGTTCCTAAAGCAGGTTCAGTTGTGTCCATTAGCATAGCTGTGAGAATACATTCCAATTCACTTTTGGACGACCAGAATTCAGATTTTTCTGAACATTGCTATACTCAACGTCCAGCCTTAATTTCACCATTGAGAGATCATTACCTGCATCTAAAGTGGTTGTAAACCCTTACAGACCACTTTAACCTACAGGTAGGCCTAGATTTAGGTCCCTTTCACACTTGTACAACTTCAAAGTGGCGCGATTTTACCGCGAATGAGCCGCCATTCGCGGCCGCGATTTCAATGAATGCCTGTGTAAGTGGACCAAAGTAGTGCAAGGACTACTTTGAAGTCGTGCCAGTATGAATGGTGTTCATTAAAAATCATGGAGAATGACTTGTCATACGATTTTGCAGTACAAAATCGTGAGACAAGTCGTATATGTGTGAAAGGGGCCTAAGGCTTACCTGTAGGTGCAACAAATATCTCCTAAACCTACACCGTTTAGGAGACATTTGTAAAAGAAAGGCACCGATGACAATGGCGCGCAGGCACACTGAGCGTGCCGTTACTATCATGCCGTTAGCGGCGGAACACGTGCGCAGACGTGGGAGTGACGTCACAGCCAGTGACAGTGCAGGAAGTGACTCGTGGAGAGATGCCTCCGAAAAGAGGTGGTGACCGAGCACCGCTGCAGGGGCTTTGATCTCAGGTAAGTACTTCATATTAAGCTAGTATTCATATAGCATACTAGCTCATTATGCCTTTGCCTTGCAGGCTGTTAAAAAAAAAAAAAGTTTACTTTTCTTTAAGTGTGTAGAAGTGTACTGTGTGTGTGTGTGAGATTATATATTATATATATATATATTATATATATATATATTATATATATATATATATATACACACATACACATACACATACACACACACACACACACACACACACACTATTAAATATATATATTTTCACACACATACATACACACACACACATGCACGTTTGACACTGTAAGGCTCAACTCTCAAACAGTGGCCTGCAGATAAATAACCCAATACGCCCCCCCCCCCCCAAAGCAGAGTTTGCCAACTATAACATGCAAGAATACCAGAGGGGGTACTCGCGATTTAGCTGCGGGTAGGCAGCCTCATGGAAAGTAAATGGAAAATGCCAGCTCACACAACTAATCACACCCACTTTAGGAAGACAACAGTGCAACATCTTTGTGTTGATGTGGGGATCTGTCAGTTTTTTTTTTCGTTCAACCCCACTGTGTATATCCAGCTTTAGGGCTCATTTCCACTGGCGTTTTTACAGCCACTTTTCTGAGCGTTTTTTGCAGCTTAAAAACGCCTGTCCATGTTAGTCTATGGCCTCATGCCCACCATGACGTTTTTGAGCTGTAGATGGCTAAGCTGCAAAAAAAAATAAACGCGGCACCAGTGCGTTCTGAAGATCCAGCAATAGAGCTGTAAAAAACGCCAGACATTAAAAAACGCTCAAAAACGCGGCCTCTGCGTTTTTAAAGCTCCAGCTTTAACCACTTTTAACCACTTGAGCCCCGAGCCTGTTTTTCAGATTCGGTGCTTACGAGACTAAAACAGTTTTTTTTGCTAGAATTTTTTTTAAAACCCCCAAACATTATATATATATTTTTTCTAACACCCTAGAGAATAAAATGGCGGTCATTGCAATACTTTTTCTCACACCGTATTTGCGCAGCGGTCTTACAAGCGCACTTTTTTTGGAAAAAATTCACTTTTTTTAATTAAAAAATAAAACAATAAATTTGGCCCAATTTTTTTATATATTGTAAAAAATAATGTTACGCCGAGTAAAATGATACCCAACATGTCACGCTTAAAAAATTGCGCCCGCTCGTGGCATGGCGTCAAACTTTTACCCTTAAAAATCTCGATAGGCGACGTTTAAAAAAATTCTACAGGTTGCATTTTTTAAGATACAGAGGAGGTCTAGGGCTAGAATTATTGTTCTCGCTCCAACGATCGCGGCGATACCTCACTTGTGTGGTTTGAACACCGTTTTCATATGCGGGCGCTACTCGCGTATGCATTTGCTTCTGCGCGCGAGCTCGTCGGGACGGGGCACTTTAAAAAAAAAATTTTTTGGTTTTCGTTTTTATTTATTTTATAATTTTTAACACTGAAAAAAAAAAAATTATCACTTTTATTCCTATTACAAACATCCCTTGTAATAGAAAAAAGCATGACAGGTCCTCTTAAATATGAGATCTGGGGTCAAAAAGACCTCAGATCTCATATTCAGGCTTAAATGCAAAAGAAAAAAAGAAAAAATGTAAACAAAATAAATGTTTCTTTAAGACGCTGGGCGGAAATGACGTTTTGACGTCACTTCCGCCCAGCAGAGGTATGGGGACGGCTGAGGGACATTTTTTCCCTCAGTCGCATCCCCGGACAGCCAGCAAGAGGACCCGATCGCCTCCGCCGCTACCGACGGCTACGGTAAGCGGCGGAGGGCGCGGGAGAGCGGCGGGAGGGGGGGCACCCTCTCCCGCCGCGATGACCGCCGTGATCGTTAACAGGTCCGCCCCACGAAGAGATGGATATCTTGGTTGTGGCAGCAGCTGCTGCCATTACCGAGATATCCATCTTCAAAAAAATGACGTCTTTAGGCATGGGCGGATCTCAAGTGGTTAAGCTGTAAAAAACGCTCAGAAAAGTGGCTGTAAAAATGCCAGAGGAAATGAAGCCCTACTCTTAGAATGTGTCCACCTGAAGTAAACCAGCAATTGATGCCAGGAGCCGAGAGATATGCCTCAAATAATACTAGACTTTTGGGCAGAAAACTGCAAAGCAGAAAAAAAAAAAAAAAAAAGGGGGGGGGGGGGGATTTGTGTTCCAAAGCAGACCAAGACCCCTTTCACACTGATCTGCCCATAGCATCAGCGGTAAAATGCCGTTATTTTTACTGCCGACGCTATGGGCATATTTGCGGCGCATTTCTGCCGCTATCGGGTGCATTTAACCCCCGCTAGCAGCCGAGAAAGGGTTAAAACCACCCGCAAACGCTATCGCGCCTGCAATATGCTCTCAGTGTGAAAGGGGTCTAAATCTATTTTAGAATTATATGACACATGTTGTTGTAAATGTTTTTAAAAGGATAAAAATCATACAATTTACATTTTTTGGAGGTGATCCCAGAGAGTAAAAAAAGCACAATATAAAGTATTGGAGTTACAATATTTCAACCCTATTTAAAAACACTACATTAGCAGGTTTACTTTACAGAAGGGTTTTTTCCTTGCAGTATTTTACCACCTGTGCAATAAGTCCCATCAACTGGCATCAAACAGTTACTTCAATGTAATGGTTTTGGTTAATCGTTAAAACTCCAGGGAAAAATGTTTTTAGATTAATATACAAGTGCTTTAATACCATTCAATAAATTGTTGACCTGGCAGTCTCAGACTCCCGGTCTGTCCCACCTCCCATGACCTCACCGACTGTCTCTGTTGGTGCCTGTAGGTTATAAAAATGTTACCACATCCATGCATGATAACTGTGTGGATAATATATTGTGTAATCACACCCATAACATGTGATAGCAGGAGAAGAGTGTGCAGCAATGTGTGTGGGCAGTGACTATAAGCAGAACACTATGATCTGCCTATGGTCCTGCCCACTCAAGACTCTAAATTCCAGGGTACGATGGGATTAGTAGTCTTAGTGAGCAGCGACAAACAGGAAGGGACGTCGCCGATTCTGAGATCCCTCCTCCCAGAACCCAGGGATTCAAGGAGAAACTAAGCAAAAAATGACATCACTGCTTTTTAAAACAAATGAGTTTTATACAAAGCTTTCATTTTATTAGAAATCACATTAGCGCTCTGGGTCATCTATCAAAACATGAATATTGTATAGATTTTATCCCGGAGCTCTTTAAGTTAATTGGTTGTGTTCTGCTATAAGAATGACAATTGGTTGAAATTTGAGCTGTTGGTTGGCTCCTTCAAACTGAAAATCGAAGGAGCCATGCAGAAATATAATATGGTGTCTCCCCACTAACTTCCTGTTCATTTGGGCCCCCAGGAGCCCTTTGCCTACATATACTTATCTATATGTCAGGGGTTGCGATTAGGTAGGTTCAGGGAATTATTTAGAATATGGTTTTATTAGGTTATTTAGCCCTGTACTTACTATATTCAGGTCTGCCACTGATATTTATCAGGGCGGTTTTCACATTTTATAGAGTTGTTAGGCGAGGCCGGACGCTGCGGAGTAGGCCGTGACCTCGCCTAAAAATTCCTGCTCAGTGTCCATCAAAAAAAAAAGGATTTGAAGAAATCTCAGATTTCTTAAAAAAAAATTATAATAATAATAATAATTCGCCCAGCTCTATCTGCTATTGACTATGCGTACAAGGCAACGAATGACACCATGAAACCACATGATCAATGCACATCTTCTAAAACACAAAAAGGTGCAGGTAGGAATGTTTATAACTACATTTAGGCAAGGTTGTCAATCACATTCTTTGATATAGAGACTGCCAGTAGGGGAACAATCTAGAATACATATGAAATACAATCCAATTGTGGAAAAGCAAGCATGTACACATACACTGCTATACAGGGGAAAATAAAACGATTTAAATGAAAGCCAAGAGGACTAAAACCCCTTTATAAAACATATTATGATTGCAAAAGAGATCAAAATCCAGTCTAGTCACACAGTACTTGTGTTGGCAGCCATGTGAGAACATGACGACCTCTAAAAGATAAAGGAGGAAATTCAGTGCCAACTTCCAGGCCAACAGATAATTTACAATGGATTAGTTAGCGCTTATACTGATAGGATAGAATATTGTAATAATACATCCTACTTTCAGTTAAAAACGCAAAAGGCCAAAATTTGCCCATAAACAGCTCAAACTGCACCTAGCTCAGGGCTCGACAAATCCCAGGTGCCAGGTCGCCATAGAGACTAGAAATTGCACCCTGGAGCCTGGACTTTTGTCAGCCGGGTCTACTTGATGAATGGAAGCATTCGGGCGGCTGTGTTGCTACCTGAATGCTTCCAGGCATAACAGGTGGCATAGAGGGGAGAGCTTAACCACTTCTGGACCATAAGGTTTCTGACCAGGCCATTTTTGCAATACGGCACTGCGTTACTTTAACTGACAATTGTGCGGTTCTGTACCCAAATAAGAATGATGTCCCCCTCCACCCAAATAGAGCTTTCTGTTGGTGATATTTGATCACCTCTGCAGTTTATTTTTTGCGCCAAAAAAAATAAGTATATAATCCCAATAAGTGCATATTGATTGGTTAGCGTCCACATACAATGCAAATGTGTTTATTGCGTAATGGAACAATCTGCGACATTGCGGCAGACAAAACAGACATCTGACACTTTTTGGGGACCAGTGACACCAAGCAAATCAGACCCGTTGATTGACATCCCCGCTAGATAATCATGGCGCGTGGTGGCTCTGGCGGCGCCATCTAGTGGCTATTGAAACAAAACGACACACAGGTATGTCGTTTCGTGCAATATTGCCACAGTAAATACATGGCGGCTAGTCCGCAAGAAATAAATTCTTAAATTTTACTAAAACCAGTAATAACCGAATGCAGAAGCAATTATTTAACAGTAGATACACGTCTAGTCATAAAAGATACAACCGGCTTTTTGAGGGCAACCATAATGCTGATGCGGCCCATGATAAATTGGAGTTTGACCCCCCTGCTCTAGAAGTTGACAATGCCTGTTTACCAGATTTGAAAAAAAAGGGTACAGATTTTTAGGAAACATTTGCAGATATATCTCCACAGTTCTATACACAGGATTTAGAACAGCATCATGTACGCAAATTAATGTGTATATAACCTTTTAATCTGTGTATAATGGAGCCATACTTGCTCCTTATTGCAGGCTCTTTGTTCTGCTTTTGAAGTAATAGCAATTGCATTGTTCCTCTTTCACAATCTGGGTATACTCACATCGATTATATCACAGCTGAGTGCTGTCCGTGGTGCTTTTTTTGCCATGTTACAATTTCAGAATCATTTTAAAAGAGTGATTAAAAACAGACCGACTCGGTGGATCACTAATCTTATCCCTGACATTTACCTGGGCAGGTGGGAAAATCTGTATATGTACAATCAAAATACTCAACAGCAAAAATGTGAATAATAAAAATAGAAAATTCACATAAAAAAAAAAAAGGGATGAAGAACTTGGGTAAAGCTATCAAAGTCATGCAAATGCAAAGCTACTATCCAATCAAAAATAATAATCTAAGACTGGCAAGTATTATACCACAAGGTATTAAGGTATATCTTCTCTTTGGAATTTTTTTTGCTCTTTGAACTCCAGTAAAAGGTTATATTAAAATGACTCGAAATGTGCACTCGGTGGTCTTCAAAATGCCTTCACACCATAGTGCTGTGGTAACATCTAAAAAGCAGGTGTGCAGCAATGCAGGGCAGCGCTTCACAACGCAGAGTATCCTATGTTATTGTGAGTGAGTGAAAAACGTATAGAGCGCAACACTTGCGAACTGAATCGCCTCTGGGCGCTATTTCCATTCCTTAGATAAAGAAAGGCTCTACCTTCAGAAGAGATGAGTTTTAATCATTCTCCTGAAGGCCAAGTGGTCTGATTCCAGTCGGATGGTGGTTGGTAGTGCATTCGACAGTCGCGGTCCCTGGACAGCAAATCTCCGATCTCCTTTGGATTTGTATCTTGCTTTTGGGATGTGCAGTAGGTTTTGATTTGTGGATCGCAGAATGAGATTGGGGTTATGGGCTTTTATTTTTTCGCATAGATATTGGGGAGCGATTCCTTGAATACACTTGTGTGCAAGGCAGAGTGCCTTGAAAGTGATTCTGTCCTTCACTGGTAGCCAGTGAAGAGATCTCAGCGAAAGGGAGATTGACTTCCATGGTTTTTTACCAGTCACTAATCGAGCAGCCGTATTTTGAACGACTTGCAGACGAGTGATTTGGTATTTGGGAAGTCCTAAATAGAGGGCATTTGCATAGTCGAGTCTGGAATTGACGATTGTTCCCACCACGACTGCAATGTCCTCTTTAGGATTAAAAGGGGTGAGACGGCGTAACTGGCGCAGCAGATGGTGGGATCCGCTGACTACCGCCCCTATTTGTGCATTGTCATGTGGGAGTCAAAAATGACTCCCAGACTTTTGACTTTGGCGCTCGGGGCGATAATTTTTCCCAGGATGGGCGGAGGGGTCCAAGTTGAGGTGGAGAGACTTTTCCTGTTTGCGTGAAACAGGAGAAGCTCTGTTTTCGAACCATTGAGTTTTAGATAACTGGATGTCATCCAGTTATCTATAAAAGCGAGGGATCTCTCTAATCCCAGCGAATGATCCTTTCCTTTGCTAACGCGGAGATACAGTTGTGTGTCATCTGCGTAGGAATGGTAAAGTAACTTCTGGTTGCTGATGATCTTAAAGAGGGGACAGAGATAGATATTGAACAGTACCGCTGACAAGGGAGATCCCTGAGGGACTCGCATGATACCATACGCATTCCTGAAGTGAAAGATCCCAATTTCACGGTTTGTGATCTGTTTTCCAAAAAGGAAGAGAACCAGGGTAGATCCTCTTCCGTGACTTTGGCCACTTTAGCTAGCCTAGTGAGTAGTAGTCCGTGGTCTACCGTGTCAAAGGCAGCACTTAGGTCCAACAGGATCAGGAGAGAAGATTCTCTTTCATCTGCTGCCTCTAGGACGTCATCCCATATTTTTACCAGAGCAGTTTCAGTTCTGTGCCCTGGACGGAAGCCTGATTGAAACGTATCAAGTAATTTTTGGGTTTCTAAATGCTGTTGTAACTGTTGTACAACTTCTTTCTCCATTATCTTGGAGAAAACATTTAGGCCCGTTATGGGTCTCCTATTGTTGGGGTCTTTCGGGTCAAGGGTGGGTTTTTTCAGGATCGGTTTTATGGTCCCTTGTTTCAACAAGGAGGGGACCATGCCCTCCTTGAATGATTGGTTTATAAGCTGCGTGATAGCTGGTGCCAGTATATCAGCACATTCTTTCAGCAGTTTAGTGGGAATGATGTCATTGGGTGCTGTGCTGTTGCGCAGAGAACGAATGATGTTTTTAGTGGCAGCGATGGAAATGGGTTTTAAAGGTGAATTGTGACACCAGCTTGAAGAGTTCGCGGGGGCGGTTTAGGGCCTTGGTGATGATGTTGGCGAAATGATTTTTTTCTGCCATAAAGATTTCTTTATGATATTTCTTTGTTATTGTCTTATAAATGGTGTAATTTCTGTCTGAAGAGCTCCTTTTCCAGGCAGCTTCTGCTCTTCGACGCTCTTGCTTTAGCAATGTCAGCTGGTCGTTAAACCAGCCGGCGTTGTTTTTCCGAAAGCAAGTTTTGCGTTTTGGTGCCACCAAGTCGGCGGACTAAAGTAGCGCCTTGTTGATGGCGTCAAGTGTTTCTACTGCTGTTCGTTGTATTGTGTTTATTTTATTTCCTAGGGTCGCTTTGAAGATTTCCGAATGGAGCTTCTTCTGAGACCTAGTCCAGTGAGTTATCACCGGTTTTCTTGTTTTATTTGGCCTGAGGTGATTGGCGATTTTAAATTTAATGGCATGGTGATCGGTCCATGGTGGTGGCTCATTATCCCCGATCTCAACTTCCAAGTCCTGTTTGAAAATGAGATCGAGGGTATGGCCTGAGGCATAAGTGGACCCTCGTATTAATTGTTGCAGACCTAATCCTTCCAGATGGTCGATGCAAGCGTCAGCAACGGGGTCCAACGAGGAGTTGGCCCAGAGGTTGAAGTCCCCCAGCACCAAAAGGTGTTTGATGCTTAGGGTGTAAGAGGAGATGAATTCTGTTAATGACGTGACAAGGTGCGTTTTTGGGCCAGGAGGTCTATAGCACAGTAGTATATGGACCATGTCTTGGGGGTTTGTTTGCAGCTGAAGAGTGAGAATTTCCATGAATGGAAGCGAGTATTGGAGGACTGGTTTGGTGATCGAGAGGTGAATCTTATGGATCACCGCCAGACCTCCCCCTCTTTGCCCCACTCTGTTCTGCATTTGGATGCGATAATTTGCAGGCACCAATTCTCCCAGAATGGTGTTGCAGTCGCCTGTGAGCCAGCTTTCTGTGATAAAGAGGCAGTCTAGATCATGTTGAAGGATGAAATCATGGATTTAGTGGCGGTGTTTTACTGCCGATCTGGTGTTAATCAGGGCGCATGATATGCGTCTGGGCTGGTTACCCTGTATGCAGGTTTTTACTGTTGATTGTCGATCGATTCTCAACAGTAGCTCACTCTTTAGAGCTTTTATAGTGACAGTTGGGAGTATAGAGGTTTTAATTTCCAAATGGTTTCTGCAAAGTATTTCATATAACCCATGGGGTATCGGTGATGCTGGGAGGCAGAATGTCTCAGTGAAACTGTCACTTTTTTAATTCTTCCCTCCCTGAATTTGAAATTGGTCCAGAGGAAGGCGAAAAACTCCAGGCGCGCTGTGCCAATCTGCAACGACTGAGGAAAAAAATTCCTTCCTGATCCCTGCTGGCGATCGGTAAAGAGACCCTGGATCAATTTATTTTATTTTATAAATGGGGGGGGGGATGCGTACCCCTCCAATTGACTATAGGAGTTTGTGCAGGTGGACGGTGAGGGTGTTGTTTATTAATGTGGGAGTGAGTACCAAGATGGCCGCCGACCGGGGAGTATGCCCGAGCCGGGGGCTGGGGTACGGGGCAGCAGGGGAGGGGAAGGATGGTCTCTAGGGACACTATAGGGAAAGTCCTCGGGGGGGCTGAAGGTGTACCGTGTGATTGTTGGACTGGAGGGGGGCTATCACCATTGGTGACCGGGAAGTCCCGCTAGGCCGCGGCTGAAGCTGCGGACTTTCCTGGGATGCGGCAGCCGCGATCCCGTGGTGGTGGTTCCTCGGGTCCGTGTGTATTTCCGGATGGCCGAGTTGGTGAAGGAGATGGCGGGGGCGGGGGGACGCTGTAATGTCTGGGTCCGGGGGGGGGGGGGTGCGCTGGTCGTCTGATTCCCGGGATCGAAAGCCGCGGCTTATCCTAAAAAGGACGGCCACTCTCGATCCCAGGGAGACAGACCGGGTCTTACCTTACCGGGTACCTTGTAGAACGCTGCAAAGGAGAGGCGGAGGGAGGCTGGAGGAAGGCCTGGTAGGCTGTGGTCAGCACAGGGCTTGAGGCTGGCTGGAGCAGGGCTGAGCAGCTGGATAAGGGTGACCCTGTCTGCCTAGCTACGCCTGCCTGGAGCTATAGCGTACACGTTCCTACTCCTAGGAGACGTGCGCCGTTGTGGGCTCCTGCTCTAATCCGTCTGCCTGACTGACTGACTTGTGGCTTAAAGTGTATGCAAACGCGAATACGTTTCTCTCATTTGCCCCCCTTTGGTCTGTTAAATATACAGTTGAAAACATTTCTGTTTTATCCGTTTGACAAGTGCTGTGCGAGTGGAGAGAGCCTGGGAGTGTTGGGATTCCATGCCGAATGCAGATGAGTGAACACGTCAGAAAGTAGTTATCTGTACTGAGCCAATCATCTACACCTGGGGCATTCCCACATATAAACAAGGGGTGTGTATACATGCAGATATGGGGAAGGCACGGCCACAGAGGACAGGCCCAGTACAGGTAACCACTTCCAGGCAGACAATTACCTGGCTTTGGACTAAAACCTGAACATGCCCAAGTTTATCCCTACCTGTGAGCAGACAACTCTCTGCCTCTGGTCTGTTATCAGTTAGCATGTTGCCTGCTAAATCACTAAACACCTCCACCTCATTTGGAAGAGAGGTGGTATGTAGTCATAAAAACACTCCCTATTCTAGGTGGGAGGTCCGCATCTTCTCTGGTCTTACGATTCAATTCGATTCCATGATGCATCACGATTACCGACAATGGTTTCCATCAAAAAAAAAATTCAAGCATTTAGACGAAATCCATTATTTTAATTGTATCTGCTTTTAAATGAAAAATAAAATATGAAGAAAGGTCAGTCCCTGCATGTAGCAGGACATGGATACAAGGGAGGGGTAGGAACTGAAGGATGGAAGAATCCATGAATAAGAATGGAAGAGTCTGGAGATGGGAACAAAAGAATGAAAGATTCTGGAGATGGAGGAACCCATGGATAGGAACAGAAGGATGGAAGAGTTCAAAGATAAAACCAGTGGTGGTGGGGGGACAACTAAAGGATGGAAGAATAAAAAGTGAGGAATATCAGGAGGTGGAGGATCCCCTGTGCCGTGTACATGGCAGGGTTGGGGTGTGATGGTCTTCTCCTGGGAGTCCAGGGTTAGGGGATGTCAGTGTTTTCCGTATAAACATACATTGATAAAAAGTGAATCTCACTTACTCAAAAAGGTGCACTAAAGGGTACAGGCAATTCATTCAGAAGGAGAAACACACTGCTGTCGTCCAGAGGCCAGGACTGATGCTGCAGCTGTGAAGATCACCGTACTGGTTCCATGCTGAGAGTTCAGCTCGGGTTTCCCGTTTGCACACATCACACTAGGAGTTGACACAGTGGGAGGTGCGAACAGAGAAGCCGAGCGGAACTCCCAACACGGGTTAGTACAAGTTTTAAGTAGAGTAGAAACTCATATGTACTCTTACATGTGGTGAACTGTGTCTTATTGAATCCTGTCTTACAGTACATTAACCACTTAAAACCCAGATCAATATGCAGGTAAAAGGACCTTGCCCCTTTTTGCGATTCGGCATTGCGCCGCTTTAACAGACAATTGCACGGTCGTGCGACGTGGCCCCCCAAACAAAATTGGCATACTTTTTTTCCCCCCACAAATAGAGCTTTCTTTTGGTGGTATTTGATCACCTCTGCGGTTTTTATTATTTGCGCTATAAACAAAAATAGAGCGATAATTCAATATTTTTTACTTTTTGCTATCAAATATCCCCCAAAAATATATTAGTTTAGTCCTCAGTTTAGGCTGATACGTATTCTTCTACAATAAGCATTTATTGATTGGTTTGCGCAAAATTTATAGCGTTTACAATATAGGGGATTTATGTTTTTTTTTTACTACTAATGGCGACATTATGGTGGACACATCGGACACTTGACACATTTTTGGGACCATTGTCATTTTGCCAGCGAAAAGTCCTAAAAAAAATGCACGGATTACTGTGAAAATGACACTGGCAGTGATGGGGTTAACCAGGAGGGGGCGCTAAAGGGGTTAAGTGAGTTCTAAGGGAGTGTTCTTACTGTGGGGGAGGGGGGGTGTGGCTGTGCATGTGATGTCACTGATCGCTTTTCCCTAAACAGATGATCACTGATAGCCACACTAGGAAGAAAGAGGAAGGTTTGTTTACACTGGCCTCTCCTCTCCTCGTTCTTCCTCTGTGACCCGATCGTGGGACACCGACAGAGATCGGGTCCGCGGGTCAGGCAGGACAGGACCGGATTGGGAGCGCGCCGGCACGCTCGCGACCCAAGGCTGGGCATCTTAAAGGGGACGTACCTGTACGTCCATGTGCCCAGCCGTGACATTCTGCCGACGTAAATAGTCCTTAAGCGTTTAAGTGCCGCTCATGTGACTCCCTGGCCTGCCTCTCTCCTCCCAGTTGCTGTAGCTGTCAGATTGGGAGAAGAAGTGCAGCGGGTCGGGCAATCACATGATCGGGCAATCACATGATCGGCGAGGGGCACTCTGAAATGCGGTATATCGCTACATTTTTTTAAAAAGCACATACAGTGGAGCACTTAATGGCCTGCAAGACAGGATTCAATGAGACACAGTTAGTTTACCACGTGAAAGTAGAGTACTCTCCCAGGAGAGGCAGGGCAAGTCGGGATGACTGACAATTGCATAGTCGTACAACACTGTATCAAAATAAAATTGATGTCCTTTATTTCTCACAAATAGAGCTTTCTATTGGTGGTAATTGATCACCTCCGGGAGTTTTTATTTTTTGCACTATAAACCAAAATCTTTTTTTGAATATATATATATATATATATATATATATATATATATATATAATGTTATATATGTGTGTTATATATATTTTAAATACACCTTTTTTTTTTTTCCTTTATGCGATAAGCATATCCAATAAAACAAAAAAAAAAAAATCTAATTTATTCATAAATTTAAAGCCAATATGTATTCTGCTACATATTTTTTTTGGCAAGAAAAAAGAAATATTTTTTTTTTTACAATAATTTGCGCAAACTGTATCAATGACAGAAAAGGGTTTAACATGAGGGGCAATCAAAGGGTTAAATGTGTTCCCTGGGAATGTTTTCTAACTGTGGGGAGTTTCTTTGACTGGGGGGGGGGGGATCCGTGTTCCGGCGTAGCAGAAACACAACATCTTCATCTTCCCCTCTCACAGAAAGAGTTCTGCCTCTCTTGAAAACGATCACAGGGTACTGGAGAACATCGGATCCACTGCTGTGTCCAATCATAGCCGGTAGCGTGTCGCCTGGCAAGCCTGCCACAGTGCGCAAAATCACGTACAGTTACATGATTTCGCACAGGAGGGCCGCCAAGGTTGGCAGCAGTCAAATCAGGGCGTGTTGTCTTTTTCCTCGACAGCTGATCACCTCGATGTGCATGCTGGGGGAGAGTACTTAAGGGACAGACATTTGTTCTGGGTCGTCGCTCGTTGGTCTGTCGTCACCCCCCCCCCCCCCCCCCGTGTGTGTGACCCTCGTGGTGCGTGTTCAAGTGTTCCTGGCCCCGGGACCACGTCGATCCGGGGTTGTGATCTACCATGTAGGCCTGGTAGTCAGACTGGGTCTACAGTTGCAGAGTGGTCCTGCGCTGTCCGTTCTAAGGCTGCATTCACACCTGAGCATTTTGTCGCCTGAAGCTATAAAAACGCCAGAGGGGGAAAAATACATTATTCTCTATGAAGATGGTTCACATATCTGCTCCAAAACGCGCAAATTGGGTGCATTTGGGCGTTTTAGAACGTTTGTATTCCCATAGAAAGTAATGAAAATGCTAGATTCAAGCGTCTAGCGCGACAATGAGCGTTTCTACGGGCGTTTTGTCGCTTTAGTCAATAGAACATTTCACCCAGGCAGAAGATTAAAACAAATCTACAAACATAGCAACAAGTGATTTAAGAGATAATTTTTCCTATTGGCTAAAAGAAAAAAACACATCGAAGTTCAAAAACGTCGGACAACGATGTATGCAAACGCGCGAATACGTGTGAATACGCGCAACAAAACTTCCTGAAAACGCTACGCTCAGGTGTGAATGCAGCCTAAGGGAGGAAGCCATCCGATGAAGAACCTGTCTGGGAGAGTTCCGAGCACAAGGCTGGTATCTCAGAAGAGGCCTTGAACTTCATGGAAGGACGCACCATTACTGAAAGTCTGAATAATAGTCGCCTGTCAGTTTTGAGTTCGCAAGAGTTTATTCAAGAGACATCGGGGTGCTTAATCCTGTTGAGGATTCTGGACCGAATACATCTCCACCTTTGGGAAGGTCTGTGGCAGAGACTTTGCTTAAGTTTCCGTATGACACCCTGGCTGCTAGGTTAGTGAGAGGCCTACCCAGGTGCACAACACCCACTCTGGCTAGAGTGGCGACGAAAGTTACATTGCTGGCAGCAGGATTGTTTTCGAAAAAAGTTATACACCTGAATCTACTACCTAATACCCTTCCACCTCTCTTCAACTACTACTTTATTATTTTACCCCTTTGGGTAATAAAGCAGAGAAAAGGAAACCTAAAGTGTGGACATTGCAGTTCTTCTCAACTCATTGTATACCCTAGACGGCGAAGGAATAGTGGTAACATGCCACCCAAAACAAACCTTGGAAGAGGGACTAAGGAGTATGAATGTAGTCATCCTCCAAAAGGATAAAAAAAGAAAAAAAAGGGGGGGGGGGGGGGGGGGATTTGGAGAGTTGGAAGAGGCTGAGTGCAATAGAAGTGACTTTGTGTTACGTATATATACTGAAAAGGTTTAGTGACTTTAAGGTACTTTCCAACAAACACTACAATGATGAAATGAAAATGTGTATCCTCCGAAACTGCACTCAGAGTCCCTCTTTAAAATGACATGTTGGCTTCAAGACTGTACAGGCTGCCTTAAGAATACTGAAAGCATTTGTCCACCCAGATATTAAATATACCGGTACATAAAAAGATGGCACACGCACAATGTTGAATGCTCAGAAGGTCAGGTGTTTAAATAATAATGGGATCCTGTAAACAGCTTCAAGGATTCAGATTGCTCCTTTTCATGTAAAGATCATTAAAGTTTCATGCCATGCAGCAGCTCAGCGGAGCACACGGCTTTTTATCTGAGGCTTTGCCAATGTCCACAGTCCATCTATCTTGTACTGATTAATGGCAACAAAACATTACACCCTGTTACATGAATAATCATCCGGACATTAAAGCGGATTTTATATGAGCGATTACCCCACCCCCCTCTTACCACCCCTATTCCTCCCCCTCTGTTTTTTGGTTTCTTGCCAAGAATTACAATCTGATTTTCTCTGGGATTAATAACTCGTAACTCTTCATATTTTTAAAGAGATTTGTTGCTCAATGTTTTTGTTGACATTAAAGCGGAACATGGGTAATTTTTTTCAACTTTCCATCTATTAAATCTTCTGCCCTTGTGTTAACTATGGATAGAATTTTTTTTTCTGCCAGTAAATACCTTATCCAGCCCACTTCCTGTTTGTCTGGTCATTAGCATAGGTCTATGACATCATGCACAACTCTCTTTCTCTCTGTTTGCAAGGAAGGGAGGTTGATGAGTCATAACAGGGTCAATGAGAGCTGCAGAGCTGGAAGTGTGTGTCTGTGTACATCCAGGAAGTGAACAGGCAGCAGCTTCAGCTGCCCAAAGTTAAAATGGTTGCAGCCAGACTGGAGGGAGATTTCTGCAGCATATTTGGCAAGTACAGAATAACAGTATATGTAAAATATGCACAGTGGTTGGAGAAAAGCTTCAAAATGGTAAATATGTTATTACTTTGTGGATCTAGAACTAATTGCTGATATGGCAAACAATATTAACCAGAAAGGATGTAGGCGAGGCACACTGAATCCCCAACATCCAATATGGAAGATTCATAGGGACAAAGAGGGGACATTCTGCATATCTTAGGACTAGTGATGAGCCCGGGTGTGGTAGGACTCCAATCTGAACTCACATGTGCTAACCTGCCAGGAAGCAGTCACCTGTACAGGCCATTCATGTGCTGCCAGGGCATTCACTGCCCAGTGTACACAAGGGGAGTGTATGTATAGCTGTGGGTCCCATTCTCAGATGGTGAGACCATACAACCGACAGTTTTTTGGCATTACATTCGTAGATTTGGTTCCCTGTCTAAACACACCCAAGCTCATCGCTGCCTGGAAACTGCTTTGCCTTAGGCCGTCTTTGTATCGAGCCAAGAGGTGTGTACTCTACACTGATCCATCTGGTCCTGCAGGTGGTGAGGTGGCATCCCAGTGGCCTCCTATTACCACTACTTACATTTTATCATTTAAAAATCGAAATTCTTGAGTCATTTTTCCCTACAGCAGAAAAGCTGAAGATAAAGAATCTGTAACAGCCAGTCACACATACAATATATATAATTATTTTTCCCTTTTTAATACACTCAGCTAGGACAAAATGGCCGACTTTGTTCTGACAAGTTAAAGCGGTTGTAAACTCTTACACACCACTTTTCCCTACAGGTAAGCCTATATTAAAGCTTACCTGTAGGTACTGGGAATTTCTCCTTAAACCTGTTTGAGATATTTACCATATACACTTGCACTGACGTCATGCCCACTGAAGAAAGGCCACATATGCCACGTGACTCCAGACAATCACAGAGCCAGAGTTCCCCGGAAGAAAGAGGGGTGAAGATGGACGCGGCCACTGTGGGCTTTGGTTGCAGATAAGTGCAACATATTGTGCATTTTATTTTTTTATGTTTTTAGAAGCCTTTAAAGCATTGAACCCACGATCAGGAGATTGTGGGTGTAATGCTATGGTCCTGTGGGTGTCTTCCCATACCTCTGATACAGACAGGTTGTTACACTGAATGGATGAATAGAGCGTTCAACAGTGCCCTGGTAGTTCATTGAGAACTACAAGGTATGTGTAGTTTTCACATTCACAAAACACTGTAAACGAATGACACGGCCAGGGCTGGGTGGGCAGAGCCCCGTATAGCTGTGTTTATTTTAGATCACAACAGCAAGCAGGGGGAGAAGATGCTCGTTGTCATAACTGGGAATGGGGGGGGGGGTGCGGGGCTGGAGAATCTGTAACATGTTACACTGGGAATATTGGCATAACGTAACAAAAAAGGTGAACTTATCCTTTAAATGCATAGGATGCAATAAAGGTGAAAAAAACATTAGGGTTTACAACCCCTTTAAATTAGGGCAGGTATATTTGTTATTAAAATAACATTTCACAATCTTTATAGAGCAGTTTTTCAATTTAGCATCATTCATGAAAATGTTAGAACTCCCTATAAAAATGTCTTCGGCAAATATTTCTGTGAAAAAATGGAAAGCAGCTTAAAAGCCGTTCTGTGAAACACAAAAACGTCATTGTGTGATACGCACTCTTTGTTCCTAAAAGAAAATCTGTTGAATAACAAGGCTGTTCCTACAACAAGGCTGTTCCTACAATAAATGTCGCTGTCTACACTCCATTGCAGACACTATGAGCTCTGATTGGATAAATTCCACCTCCTATGTAGCAGTGAGATGACAGATCATTGGCATTGGTAGCCAAATAAATGCTGAATTCAACAATCCAACCCAGTCTATAAGCCAAGAAAGCAATCTTTCCTGGCATAGAATGTTCAGCTCTGCATGCTGGATGTTTGGAATAATCTGCTCCCCCCTCATTTACCCAACAATCTTCTGCCCCATCTGACACCGCCCCCCCCTCTCACCCCCCCCCCCCAAACTCACCGCTCTATCTGACCTCCCCAACCTGCTGCCTCATCTCACCCCCCTTCCCCAACCCACCGCCCCATCTCATCTCCCTTCCCCAACCCACCGCCCCATCTTATCCCCCTTCCCACAACCGTGCCGCCCCCTCTCACCCCCCCCCCCAATATGCCGCCCTCTCTCACCCCCCCCCTAATATGCCGCCCCCTCTCACCCCCCCCCCCAATATGCCGCCCAATCTCATCACCCCACAACCCACCGCCCCATCTCATGCCCCTTCCCCAACCCATCTTCTCCCTCCACAACCCACCACCCCCTCTCATCCCCCCACAACCCGCTGCCCCACCTTATACTAATTTGTGGCAGAAACTCAAAATCTGATCATACAAAGACCTTTAAAAATGGACAGAGTACCTAAAAAATAGAAGGGGATTTGATTACAACATAGTAAAATGAACCTTCATCTTCCCCATCCACGTAATTACTTTTCCTAGGAAACACTTGGGCATAGGGAATCTCCACACTTCCCGAATTATTTGAAAGAATTGGTTTTAAAGGTATCAAAGAATGGTACTGTGGATACCAAAAGTGTGCGTGTGTGTAATATATTATATACAGATACACACACACACACACACACACACATATATATATTATGTAGGGGGACTCATTTTATGAACATTAACCACGCCGTCTTTCAGTGTACTAAGCAGTGATAATTTCTCACCGCTTAATAAACTGACATCTCGGTATTTCTGTGAAATTCTGGTACTGTAATCTCGTAAAGACTCACAAGATTCCAGTATCAGGGACCGTTCTCCAGTGTTAGAAGCATTGGAAGATCGATTCACTCTTCCAAGAGGAGATATATCTCCACTGTGAATGCCTGCGAATGAAGCAGTGAATAGGTTTCACTGCTTCATAAAAAAAGGACACCATAGTCGTCTGTGATCCTGTTGATACACGCAGACAATAGACCAATGAGAACAGTCGGTGCTCCCACACCTCTCCAATCAATAAATCTATGAGCCCGAGTTTCAAGCGCTTTGTAAAGATTGCTGGCCCCACAAGCCGATACGGCTCTTCCATGTGGAGGCAGGGGGCACCCACCATGGGAAATAACAGAAGATACAACGTTGCTCCCCGATAATGCACTGTGGCACATTTACATCATCAGGGGGATGGCTGCAAGAACCCAAAGTGAGACTACTGGTCATGCCAAAGAATGTGAACCCTACAAAGCTGGAATCGTCGTGACTACAGCTTTGGTGGAAAAAACAGCAAAAAGGTATGAGTGAAAAAAAAAACAACAACACACAAGGCGAGAAGTGAGAGTGTGGCAATAGAGAAGTTCCTACTTAAGAACTAGAAACAATGATATTATGGTTTCCACCCACCACAAAACAAATTGCTTCCAAAAATAACAATCCAGGAAGGATTCCCCCCCAAGCCAATTCCCAGCCAAGTATTGCCGGCAGTTCCTCTCCTGTTTTTTTATGGTCATTTTTTTGTTTTATTTTTGTCCTCTTAAGCTGGATACACACGATACAATTTTCTGAAGATTTTTTCCTTCAGATTTACCAAAACCATATAATAGGAGGTCAAACCTTAAGGGTCCTTTCACAGGGAGCGGACCGTTTTTGATCCGCCCCGTGTGTGTCCGTCAGCTCAGCGGGGATCATCCGTAAATCCCCACCGAGCTGTCAGCGGACAGGGCGGTCCCCGCACACTGTGCAGAGACCGCCCTGTCTCTTTCTCCGCTCTTCCCTATGGGGGAATCGGATGAATACGGACCGTGTGTCCGTATTCATCCGATCCGATCCTTCAGACGGAAGAAAAATAGGGTTTTCTTCCGTCCGAAAAAACTGATCTTTGCGGACGTTAGCGGATGCATCATCCACTAACGGACGTGATCCCATAGGGATGCATTACAAGTCCGTAAAAGGACTTGTAAAAAACGGACGGACGGTCCGTACGTGTGAAAGGACCCTAAGAGTTTCAACTTGTATGCAATCAGGCAGGTCCGTGCACTACCGTACATGGTTGTGGAAAATCTAAAGGAAAGCAGACAAAACTTGTATAGTGTATATGGGGTCTTACTCAACCATTACATATTTTAGCACACCTTGAATAACACATCTTTATAAATGATCACATTACACACACACTGTACATATATTTTAAAAGAGGCATTTTGATGAGGAAAACCTTACACACGGGCATGTGATGAATGCATCCATGGATCCCTCTTTAGAGACCAAAGCAAGTGTGAATGAGTGAAAAAGGATTTGGGCTCTGTGCACAGAATGCCTGTGATTGACAGATAAGCAACATATTCTGTTAGGCATATTTCACACGGAGCAGACTCCATTTAGATCAGCTGGGCATCTGTCCGCTGTTCCCCTGCCAGTCAGGGCAGAGTGGACAGATAACAAGTCTGTGTTTGCTCACTTTATGCAGAGCAGAGTCCATTTACACTGGACTCACCTTTGATCTGCCTAGGTGGAGTGTGAAAGATCCCCGGCCAGCAGGGTGGATTCTAATCAATGAGTAAAAATATATATATATATATATATATATATATATATATATATATATATATATATATATATATATATATATATATATATATATATATATATATATATATATAAAATTTATTCATTTTAATAAAAAGCTTTTTGGAGTAAAAATCTATCTAAAATTATAGTTTTCTATTTAAGATACATTATTGAGTTTATCCAGCATGAAAGTGAGCTTAGTTATGTAGAACGAGGCTGTATATTCTGTAATATTTTTTTTGTTGTAAACTCATTCCATAAATCCAAGCTCTGCGGGTGGAGATAACATGCACGTCATTGATGCATTCACACAATTTCACAGTAACCATGAGATAAAACAAAGTTCAGGAATATTCCTTTATCCCAATGTTTTTGTACACTACAAACTGTATGATTGATTCGGATCTGATATCGCTGTTTTACTAACCTGACAGCTTATTACTCTAAATAGGAAAACTTCAGTTTGTTGACAAATATTAAAAGATTCTAACTGCTAGCAAGAACTTACATTTAAAGAGCACCTGTCATTTCAGATCCATCATGGCAGCGCCTGTAAGCGGGCATCCACTCACCTTATGCCGTCTTGTCCCCTCACCTTGTTGTGTCACTGCCACATCACCAACCATTCCATTAAAGTGAATGGGACTGTCGGCAAGTCAACAGCAGGACAGAGGAGGAGCCGCTGCGGGACAGAGATGACTTTTTTTTTTTAAATGATGGTTTAAATCAAGCTATTTTACTAGTGATTTGAATCAAATCCACCCTGCCTGACAGTGTTTTTTGGGACTGAAACAGATTGGAGTTAGGCGGGTGTAAACGGACACAAGTACATTTACACCCACTGGTCCATAGGAGTGAATGGAAGGTCTTTATCAGGTCCACCTAAAAAAAAAAAAAAAAACTGACAGTCGGACCCGGATTAGACCCCATGTGTAAAAGTGACCTTAGAATTAATAAATTAAACAGGTAAAAAAACAAAAACAAACACACAATAAGCCAAAATGGGGCCAATAGGTTCACTAATGCCATCTATTCACATACCGTACCTTTACTGCCGGGACTGTTGGTGTTACCCCCCCCCCCCCCACAGCCCCTCTATGTAAGCCATATATCTAAATACTGCACAGCCGTTGCATATAGTGCTGGCTACATCTTGTGCATGCTGCCCATGTGCGCCATCGCCACCCATCTCACAATGGCTAATGTGCTGTACATACGATATGAAAATCGTACAACTGTTTTTTTTTTTTTTTTTTGCATGCTAGTCGCTTATTGAAAGTGGAGAGGTTAGTAAAAGTTATAAAAATTCTCGTACGACAGAGAAAAAAAAAACAAAACAAAAATAAAATAAACGGAGGTGATGTCATGTGTTGTGTATGTCTATTGTATCATCGGGTGACAACTATACTTATTAAAACAAAAATTGTACGATCTGGTATTATACAAGAAACATTTTCGTGTTTGTCCATACAGATAGTATTAGATGATCTGTGGAAAGCGGCATTTTCTGTCAGATTTTGGGATCCTGTGTACGGGCCTTTAATCTGTGTGTGTAGTGCATGTTCAAACCTTAATGCCACAAACAATAACATGTTATCGGATCTTTTACTCCAGGAGTATATAAGGAGTTTGGCAACTCTAAAGAAATGCTTAACCACTTAAGACCCGGACCATTATGCAGGTTTAAGGACCTTTCCCCTTTTTGCGATTCCGCACTGTGTCGCTTTAACTGACAATTGCGCGGTTGTGCGACGTGGCTCCCAAACAAAATTGCCGTCCTTTTTTCCCACAAATAGAGCTTTCTTCTGGTGGTATTTGATAGCACATGAACCGTGTCTGGTGCAGGAATTATTGGTGGTCGGGGCCAGAAGAGAACAGGGAAGATGCTGGTCACCAGTGACATCTTTTAAAATGGCAGCACAGGACTCAGGGTGGAGGTGGAAAGGAGCACTATAGGACGTGGCAAGACTGAAAATAAAATGTGACAAATGTGAAAATAAATAAGTACATATTTTCTATATTGATTTTTTAGAGGCACTTTAATATGGAGGGGGGGGGGGGGTGTCTCCGGGTACCCCCTTCTCATCAGAGTTCTCTGCCCCCCCCCCCCCCCCCATTCACATCAGAATCCTCTAGGGCATGGGTCTTCAAACTATGGCCCTCCAGTTGTTCAGCAACTACAATTCCCATCATACTTAGTCATGTCTGAATATCAGAGTTTTACAATGCCTCATGGGACATGTAGTTCTGCAACAGCTGGAGAGCCGTAGTTTAAAGATGCCTGCTGTAGGGAGTCCTTCCTTCCAATTTTCATTGCAGAATGACAGTGGGTGGGAGATGAAGCAAGTCTGAACAGAGGTAGATTTCCGCCTCTTTTTAATTTTGGGGATGCGCTGGTGTCATGCATTTCCATGGTGTTGGCGGCCGTCCCATCTGCACCATGGAAATGCATGGCACTGTGCAAAAACACCAGCACATCACGCCGCCCCCCCCCCCCAAACAGAACTCCAGGGTGCCCCGGCGCTTGTTGAAAAAGGCTGTTATAGATCAATCAATAATTAACCTAAAAAGGGGAAAAAACTAAAATGTAGATTTCTGTTCATTCATTTTGCCTTTTTGCTGCAAAGATCAATGATACATGACGACACATCTGTTGTATACAAGATCCCAACAATCAACAGATATAAAAAATAAATATTTATTTATTTATTTTGTATTAACAGTTGAAAACCGCAAATATTTGTTTTTACAACTCCTGTGCCGAGAAAAGCCATTTCTCCTTTTTTAGGCAAGAAAGTATACTATAAAACATACGTAAATAAAAGCGAAGTACAAAACGTGCACTAAAAGATTATTATTAATTACCTAAACATGAAGACGGCCATAAAACAATAACACTCCTAATCTGCTACTGTCAGGAAAGGTTGGTATCTCTGCGCAGTATATTTTGTGTGCGATTGTGCTTCAATGCAAACAAGTCACGTGTTTACAGAGAACTACATAAAAGATAGTGGCAGCCATTACATGTCATTACTAGAAGCTAATCACTGACAAAAGATATGATTAGATTAGTCACTAACAGTTCACAGTATATTTAACAACCATTTCAAGGTACTAATTTTCACATCTATATCTTAAAGTAGAAGAAAAGCCAGACAAAGCTGGCCACGCATGGATGGAAATTTGGCCAACTCGGCAGGAACTGCAGCAGTTCTTTAGGACCAGCTTGCTCAAGACTTTTGTACACTTCACTTAAACTTTGAGATCAGCTTTAAGAGAGGAGTACTGTATGGCCAAAGCTTGTCCTATGGATCACGGTTCATGTTGCACTCCTTTGATCCATGTTCATCTGACAAAAGGCTAAAGCTCGCCATCAGCTGACGTCACAGAGCTGGTCCAGGCTCTGAAAAGATCTGAACTATATGGTTGGCAACTTGCCCAGAAGCCTGGAATCAGCACCTGGTGATCCACTGATAGACTGAGCCAGTCCCTCCCGTCCCTTCCACAGCCCAGTGCTCCAGAGATGGCTGGAGGAGCAGAACAGAGAGCTGGTGATTGACAGTGACAGCTCTCTGCTCAGAGTGGAGGGGGAGAACTGAGCGATCAGCGGTGTGATCACTCACTTCTTACTGCAGAGCTGACGGGGGGAGGGGTTTATGCTGCATCCACCTGGGTGACAATGTTAGTTTTATTTTTAATCCTGAACTTCTTTTAAAAGAGTAGGTTTGGTGAAGAACCCAACATCTAGTTTATAATCCATAAAGTTCATTCCGAAAAAAGGCCTTAAAAGGGGTTGTAAAGGTTTGTTTTTTATTATCTAAATAGGTTCATTTAAGCTAGTGCATTGTTGGTTCACTTTCCTTTTCCTTTAACCACTTGCCCACGGTGTCATAGTAAAAATACGTCATGATTTTAAAGATGGATATCTCGGTAACGGCAGCAGCTGCTGCCACAACCAAGATAACCATCTTTTCCGTGGGCAGTGCTGTACACGATAATGGCGGTCCCAGCGGCGGATTCGCCGCAAGATCGCCGTTATCGGTGGCGGGAGAGGGCCCCCCCCCTCCCGCCGCTCTCCGCCGCTTACCGGAGCTGTCGGTAACGGCGGAGGCGATCGGGTCCTCTTGCTGGCTGTGTTGGGATACGAGTGAGGGAAAAATCGCCCCCACCCGTCCCTCACAGCTCTGCTGGGCGGAAGTGACGTCAAAACGTCAGTCCCGCCCAGCGTCTTAAAGAAACATTTTTTTTTTCTGAAATTTGAAAAATGACTTTTTTTTTTTTCTTTTTTTGCATTCAAGCCTAAATATGAGATCTGAGGTCTTTTTGACCCCAGATCTCATATTTAAGAGGACCTGTCATGCTTTTTTCTATTACAAGGGATGTTTACATTCCTTGTAATAGGAATAAAAGTGATAATTTTTTATTTTTATTTATTTCGATGTATAAAATTATAAACTAATTAAAAATAAATAAGAAAACAAACAAAAAAAAAATGTAAAACGCCCCGTCCCGACGAGCTCGCGCACAGAAGCGAACGCATACGCGAGTAGCGCCCGCATATGAAAACGGTGTTCAAACCACACAAGTGAGGTATCGCCGCGATCGTTAGAGCGAGAGCAATAATTCTAGCCCTAGACCTCCTCTGTATCTCAAAAAATGCAACCTGTAGAATTTTTTAAACGTTGCCTATCGAGATTTTTAAGGATAAAAGTTTGACGCCATGCCACGAGCGGGCGCAATTTTCAAGTGTGACATGTTGGGTATCATTTTACTCGGTGTAACATTATCTATCACAATATATAAAAAAATTGGGCCAAATTTATTGTTGTCTTATTTTTTTATTCAAAAAGGTGTTTTTTTTTTCAAAAAAGTGCGCTTGTAAGACCGCTGCGCAAATACGGTGTGACAAAAAGTATTGCAATGACTGCCATTTTATTCTCTAGGGTGTTAGAAAAAAAAATATATAATGTTTGGGGGGTTTAAGTAATTTTCTAGCAAAAAAAACTGTTTTAGTCTCGTAAACACCGAATCTGAAAAACAAGCCCGGTGGGCAAGTGGTTAATTTCCCTTCTAAGGGCCAGATTCAGGTAGAGTTAGGCTGGCGGATCAATGGATCCGCCAGCCTAACTGTCACTTTAAGCCGGCGTTTTTGTTTTCTGTAAGCAGAAAACAAGAAACGCCGGGTTGGAGTTCCGATGCGATCGGCGCAATTGAATTTTGCCATCGCATCGTTACTTCAACTTAAAAATGGCGCCGGGGGCGTTCCCGCTGATTAACGCTGAAAAAATATGTTAATCAGCGGGAGTCGGAAATTCACGATCTTTTTCGGGCGCGACGCAGTGACTTTACGACGTTTCCGGAAGCAATACGCGACGTAAAGAAAAGCAGCCCCCTAGTGGAGTATCCTATGTTAAGTATAGGCGTCGTCATCGCGTCGGGAAAAAAAATAATCGCGTCGCTTGCGTAAAACGTTCATGAATGGGGATGTGACGTCATTGACGTTCACTGACAGAATTTGGAGCATGCGCACTGGGATGCATTGACACTCGACGCATGCGCAGTACGTTCGCCGCGAGATCGCGCATAGTTTAAATAATACACACCCCGTACCCGCCCAATTTGAATTCCGCCGGCTCATTTGCGATGCGCTGCCGCAACTTTAGGAGCAAGTGCTTCATGAATAACAGCACTTGCTCCTAAAATTTCGGCAGAGTAACGTAAATGAGAAGCGTTACTCCAGAGCAAAGATGCGCCCATCTACCTGAATCTGGCCCTAAATGTTTTTTTTTTCTTTGTCTGAATTTCTCGCTTCCCGTTTCTCCTCACTAAGCTTTCCACCATCATCCGAGCGGTGGTTAGTCAGCCAGAACAGCTTACTGAACACCTTTACTGAGGAGGAACAGGAAGTAAGAAATTCAGACAAAGAAAACAAAGGACAAAAACAAACATTTAGAAGGGAAATCGAAGAAAAAGGAAAGTGAACCAACAATGCACTCGCTTAAAGGAACCTATTTGGAAAATAAAAAAACAAACCTTTACAACCCCTTTAAGGCAAAGCAGCGCTTCCAAATAATGTTGTACACCGTTAGATGACAATAGTACAAAACACCCAGCGAGACAAATTCACTCAAGATGCTTAGGCAACAGTTCATAGAAATTCATCAGGTGTATGGAGAATCTTGAGCGAAATTGTCTCACTGGGTGTCTTGTACTATTGTCATCTAATGGTGTACAACATTACTTGGAAGCGCTGCTTTGCCTTAAGGACTTTTTCCAGAACTTTTTGGCTTATGGGTTATATTGTATTAATATAGTGGCTGCTAGTTCCACCAACTTTCATTAAGAATAATTAATCCTAATTTAGATTGAAGCGCTTTACTTTGCCAACATCTAGTTTATTCGAATTTAAATCAGAACAAACCTGTGCCCAATAAAAGACAGGCAGAGAGGGAAAAAAAAATAAAAGACTAGTCACCATTATTGTTGGTGGGCTCCTTGCATCCAATCACCCACCCCCCCCCCCCCCCCATTACTTACCATGCTTTGTTCTGCACTGTGCTTCTCTGTGGAAGCGGCCATTTTGGTGGAGGCAGGGCTTTGCGTCCTCATGTCAGAACTTCCAGCAACAAGAACCATAAGCACCACAGTAATAACAATACCAAATCCCACTACAAATCTGATACTAGAAGTCAGAGACCGGAGTGCCAAGGCACACTCACATAGTACACTGCTAGTTTTCACAAGGAATTCGAGAGAACAAAAAAAATAAAAAAAGTATTGCTTGGACACAATTACAAAACAAATCATGTACTTTTGAAGTTCAGGGCCACTTTGTTATGCATAACAAATAAAAGACTATGGGGCCTCAGTGCTTGTACTAAATAAGCTATAAGATTTATTTATAAATAATAAGCTATAAAGATAAACAACCAACGAGAATGAAATTTACACCAGGATTTCCTTTGACCTTGGTTATACTCGGCTGGGTCGTGCCTTACAAAAATAGGACATGCTTTCCAGAGAGCACCGGACACATCCTGTGATTACATACGCTAAACTTGCAGGGTCACAATGTCCCGTGCCTCCATGTGAGAAGCAGTAGATGCCATGCTAATGAAGAAGAGGTCAGCAGACTTCATGGCAGAAGGTCAGATCTGATATAGGCTTGGACTTGGGACACACAAGCACCAGAAGAGACGTTCCCTGCATGGAGTGTGTACTGCAATGGTGGCCCACAAAAAGCACCATCTGTCCATATTAAGGGCCCATTTAAAGTTAGGCGTTTTCCAAATAAATCAATAGAAATGCATAAAAATGAGTGACAACGTACGCAACGTACTTTGTTAATAATAATGCCCTTGCTTTTTCTAAATTGAGCATCAGCCAAGAATTTAGTGAGAGTGCTATTAGAGTTCCAGCTTAAACCTAGCTAGCTTTAAAAATGTCCCCCCTCCAAGAACCATGCTGACTAACCCATGAAGAAAAAAAGATGTGCATACTTACCCATTTTCAGCCCAATTGGGACACACAATCCCCTGGTATGGTGAGGGCAAAAGAGAGAGAGCTCCGACAATAGCTGTGAAAGCTGGAAGTGATGTCATCACCCATAGGATCCCATGGCGCAGACTTGTCAGCATGCCCTCTTCTCCCCTGCAGCCATGGCTGGCCGACACAGGGGAGCATGGAAGAAGTATAATGGAGGAGGATACATCATAACAGCTCACTGTGAGGCACTACTATGAGAAACTACAATTTCCCTTTTATGCAATGAAGCTCCCATCTTTGTGTGGTCTTCCTTCTGAGCTCACACTCCCCAGCTGCTTAAATGTCTGGGCCGTGATGTCACTCCCACACAATGGAGGGTTATTTATAAAAGGAAAATCCACAAGTGCACGTGGAGGTGCAGTCGCTGTAGATCTGAGGGGGACATGCAAGGTAAAGTGGGTTTGCCTTTAGTAAATCAACCCCGTTGTCTCCTAACTAGCCTTAAAAATGCTCCCCAACACCTATGCTGACTAGCCTGCTTCAAGGAAAAAAAAAAATAATAAAATAAAATGTGTATGCTTATTGTCAGCCTGCTCCGGACACGTGATCTGCCATTGTCAGCCAGTGGTGGCTGCAGGGGAGAGGAGAGAGTGCGCTTCAACAATGGCTAGGAGAGCTTGAATCAATGTCACCTATAAGCGCCTATGGTGCAGCCACTGTCAGCACTCCCTCCTCTCCCCTGCAGCTGGCTGACACAGGGGAGAACAAAAGAGGTATGATGGAGGCAGATTCACCAAATCAGCCATCATTACCTGGTACTGCTATAAAACTCCCTCATTCAATGAGGCCTCCATCTTCGCCTGGTCTTCTGCTATCCGGACCGTGCGCACGGGAGTCACTTCAACATGGCACACATCGGGAACCATAAACGATCTGAGCTGTACATGTGCGACTTAGATATTATTACCGCTGGCAGACCAGGAGAAGCATTTTATGACAGAGGAGACCACTAGGGGCTCTTCTGTTATAGAAACCTTGCCTGTCAGCGTTTTCTTTGGAAAATGTACTATAATACTGCGTTAAAGCCAAAAAAGAATCTTCATACAACCGCATTTAAACTAAACAAGAACAGAAATTGGAGGTCACAGCTCAGGGAGCTAAAGAGAAAAGGGCTCATTTGGAAAACAGTTGTATACATGCCATCATCAGGAGTCATCTCCTGGTCCTTCAACCTTCCAATAGACAAATGCAGGATGTCAGCTTTTATGTCAAGGACTAGAAAAAATCCACTACAAGCCAATACATGGAGGGAAAATGATTATACTGTAAGTACAGTACAGGCAAAGGGCTCTGTACAGTGACAATCATCATTTTGGTGCCAAAATTAAATGTGATCAGTGCCAAAAACACACTTTGACAAGGATTCAGGGCAAATTAGTATTGCATTCAGGAAAACAATTAGTTTGAAAGCACTCCCACCCTCAGCCGCATAAAAGGGACACAACTAGAAGCCAAGTGTAATATTCTAGGCAGATGGACTGCCTGTCTCCTGGGATCTATCCTGCCCTGGTGAAATGAAAAATCACAGGATTCCACAACCCCCCCTCCCCCAACCAAGCAGAATTATTATTTCCCTTATAGTGCAAGTTACCATATGCCTCACACACAATCCTATTACCACATGAAGAAGAAAAGCTAACTTCCTCATCCAACCACAGCAAAAACTATTACCATGTGTCACAATGATTAAATTACAAAGGTCCACATGTGTGTAAACCCCAACTTGGGGCTATGCTGATAGTTCATAATTAAAAGGGTTAGTTACCAAAAACTGACTCTTCAGGTATATAAAAAAATAAAAAGGGGGGGGGGGTTGTGTAGATAAACTGTGCAGCTCTGACTAAAGTTAAAAAGAGATACGCTTTATGTAGACAACCCAAGTCCCATGAGACAGTGCAATACTTTAACAATCGCGACTCCTAGAGGCAGAGGCATGATGGGATTTGTAGGATCACCACAGCTGGAGGGCCGAGGTTGCCTACATCAAGGGTATCTTTTTAAAGGAGTTGTAAAGGTTCATCTTTTATTTTCCAAATATGTTCCTTTAAGGTATGGCATTGTTGGTTCACTTACCTTTTCCTTCGATTTCCCTACTAAATGTTTTTTTTTCTTTGTTTGAAATTCTCACTGTTTCTCCTCAGTAAGCTTTCCACCATCATCCGAACGGTGGAAAGTCATTTATAACAGCTTACCGAACACCTTACCGAGGAGGAACAGGAAGTGAGAAATTCAGACAAAGAAAAACATTTTTTAGAAGGGAAAATGAAGGAAAAGGTAAGTGAACCATCAATGCACCAGCTTAAAGTAACCCATTTAGAAAAAAACGAACTTTTACAAGCCCTTTAACTTTAGTCAGAGCTGCACAGTTTACCTAAACAACCCCCCCCCCTTTTTTTTTTACCTGATAAGGGGGGGGGGTGTTTAGATAAACTGTGCAGCTCTGACTAAAGTTAAAAATATACCCTTGATATAGACAACCTCGGCCCTCCAACTGTGGAGATACTACAAATCCCATCATGCCTCTGCCTCTAGAAGTCGCGATTGTTAGGGTATTGCACTGTCTTATGGGACAGCTGGATGGCCGAGGTTGCCTACCCCTGGACTGTAGGCTATTTACATACCTCCTGAAACATGGCTTAGAAAAACGATATCTACCTTCTTTATGTACCTGAAAGATTGGTCTATTATATTTTTTATTGCTTTAATATTTTGGTCTGGACTATAAGGTATATGAGATCTTGGGAGATGAGGGAGGTAATTCAAGATGAATTTTATTATCTTTAATGTTTTAATGATTCTCATTTCTCTTTTCATTTAAATGATACTATTATCTGTGGTTAAATTGGTTGGAAAAGATAAACACTGAATGTATCTGATTGTTCTCAAATGTATATCCCACTGTAGTATTTACTATGTTAAATATTTATCACATCTTTTATTTGAAAATAAACTTAAACTTGATTGAAAAAAAAAAGAAAAACGCCCTAGAGATGGCATCCTCGCATCCTGTTTTGTTGCCAAGACACTCTCAGACAATTCAAACCCCATTATATACATGCTCTCACATGCCCGAGTAGCTCAGTTATACCACAACAGAGGGGTAGGTAGTGAACCTCAAGTGCAGGGATTTGAGAACAGAGTCTTGTGATGGTGAGCAGTAATGGCTGGGAACGTTTTAGCAACATCCTAGGATGGGATTATGTCATCTCCGAGAGGTACATAAAAGACCTACATCTATAGCAAAAGCATTGTCCAACTTTAGTCAGAGCTGCACAGTTTGTTTTTTTATCTGTAGTTACCCCTTACCTGCAGAGGCAGATTTTGGTTAACGTGAACTAACCCTTTAAAAGGGGTTGTAAAGGTTCGGTTTTTTTCTTCTAAATAGGTTCCTTTAAAGGGGAGGTTCCCCTAAAAATAAACTTTTAACATTGCCTGTGTCTTCTTAATAATAATTAGAATCGGCTGGTACTTTTTTTTTTAAACCCCCGTACATACCATTTTCGGCATGTACTCTCACCGCCGCTTCCGGGTCTGGCGGCCGGGGATGGGAGGGCCTGCTTCATTGACAGGCATCTGGCAGCCGGGGACAGGCATCCGATCGACGCATACAGCGAGTCACGGGATGCCGAAAGAAGCCGAACGTTGGTGCGCATGCGCCGTATAGAGCCGCACCAACGTTCGGCTTCTTTCGGCATCTCGTGACGCGCTGTATGCGTCGATCGGATGCCTGTCCCCGGCTGCCAGACCCGGAAGCGGCGGTGAGAGTACATGCCGAAAATGGTATGTACGGGGGTTTAAAAAAAAAAGTACCAGCCGATTCTAATTATTATTAAGAAGACACAGGCAATGTTAAAAGTTTATTTTTAGGGGAACCTCCCCTTTAAGCTAGTGCATTGTTGGTTCACTTATCTTTTCCTTCGCTTTCCCTTCTAAAAAAAGAAAATTTCTTTGAATTTCTCACTTCCTGTTCCTCCTCAGTAAGCTGTTCTAAACGACTTTCCACCGCTCGGATGATGGTGGAAAGCTTACTAAGGAGAAACAGAAAGTGAGAAAGTCAAACAAAGAAAAAAAACATTTAGAAGGGAAATCGAATGAAAAAGGTAAATGAACCAACAATGCTCTAGCTTAACTACTTGAGATCCGCGCTACAGCCGAATGACGGCTCTAGCGCAGATCTAAATTGTCAACAAGCCGTCAATTGACGGCTTGTCACTAGCTGCTTCCCGGCGTGTGCTCCAGAGCGCGCTGCGGGGAAACACTGTGTTGCCCGTGTCCCTTGGACACAGCCAATGACAGATCGCCGCGAACGGCCAATCAGAGTGGCCGTTTGCGATGCGATCTGTGCGGCCAATGAGAGATGATCTCATAGATCATCTCTCATTGCCGTTTTACATAGAGACAGCGTTCTGTCTCTGGAGAGCAGGAGACGGATCTGTGTCTCTTGTACATAGGGACACAGATCGGTCACCTCCCCAGTCACCCCCCCTCCCCCCACAGTTAGAACACTATGCAGGGAATACATTTAACCCCTTCCTCACCCCCTAGTGTTAACCCCTTCAATGCCAGTCACATTTATACAGTAATTAGTGCATTTTTATAGCACCGATCGCAGTATAAATGTGAATGACGCCAAAAATGTGTCAAAAGTGTCCGATGTGTCCGCCATAACGTCGCAGTCCCAATAAAAACCGCAGATCGCCGCCATTTCTAGTAAAAAAAAAAAAAAAATAATTCTGTCCCCTATTTTGTAGGCACTATAAATTTAGCGCAAACCAGACGCTTATTGCGATTTTTTTTTTTTTTACCAAAAATATGTAGAAAAATACGCATCGCCCTAAACTGAGAAAAAAAAAAGTTTTTTTTTTTTTTTAATTGGGATATTTATTATAGCAACAAGTAAAAAATATTGTATTTTTTTCAAAATTGTCGCTCTTTTTTGTTTATAGCGCAAAAAATAAAAACCGCAGAGGTGATCAAATACCACCAAAAGAAAGCTCTACTTGTGGGGAAAAAAGGACGTCAATTTTGTTTGGGAGCCACGTCGCACGACCGCGCAATTGTCAGTTAAAGCGACGCAGTGCCGGAAGCTGAAATATCACCTGGGCAGGAGGGGGGTATAAGTGCCCAGTAAGCAAGTGGTTAAAGGAACCAATTTATAAAAGACGAACTTTACAACCCCTTTAAGCATGAGCCTGGTCTCTGTACTTCCAGGGGACAGTGGAGCAGACCGGACAGTGGAGCAGACCGGACAGTGTTTTGGTACATAGACACTGTAACGGTCACCACCGTTTACGACCTTCCATCCAACCACGACACCTTATTCGACACACTCCGACAATACTGAATACATGATCCATATCAATTCCCATAATCAAGACGAGACTCAGCTCTGCACTTGGTTTCAAAAATATGAACACTTTAATGGTATTTTCTCAGCATCTTATACAGTTTACAAGCATGTGGCAGTAATCACAGGACAATACAATCTCCACCCCCCTTCACACCATGGGGGGGGGGGGGGGGGCTTCAATCACATTCTACAAGGAATTCAGGTAAGCTAATTATGTAGACATGTCGGCACCGCATCATCAATAGACTTAACTCAGAGAATGACATTCCTGTAGATAATGACATGCTAATCCAGTACATCTGAATGGAGAATTTAACACATTGTTTTAGACACAATGAATCACACAATCAAAAGGTCGTTCAGGCCCTGATGCAATTAACACCTTTCAAAAGCATGTGTGCCCATATTGAATAGGCAACAGCTTGTGATATCTCAAGACATCCACTTTGTAATATTTCAGTCCTGCAATATGAATTATTATTAATGTCCCATCTCATGTAATATATGAATTATGATTCTTTGTCACCCTATGGCCCTAGTGGACATAAGGTGACCCTAGACATAGGAGAATCTCAGTCTGTCACGGTTCTTTCCGTTACAGACACCCTGTAGTGCTTGTGGTCATTTTGTGACTTAAAGTTTCCAATATCTTGAATGAAGGATCCTTTTTAAAAGTTTGCAAACTTGCATCTGTTATTTGATATACTGTTAATCTGCATTTCTTTTTTTTTTTTTCTTTTTTTTTAACTGGGTTAGCCGACTGCAATGAGAGGACAATTTTAAGAAATAGTATAAAGGGGCGCATGCGCGGCGCGAAGCTGGACGGTCGCATCTGAGGAGAGCTCCGTACACAGCGGGAACATCTCAGGCTTCCCCGGGGCTAGATCTCGCACAGATAATTCTAATTTACTTACACACCCCCGGAGGAACGAGCGGTGCATGCCGTCCGCCAAGTCCCGCCGCGGTAAACCGACGCAGAAGACCCTCACTCATTATCTACTCCGAGTCCGGAGTATGGACGGGAAGGCCAAAGATGGCGCTGGCTCGCATCACTCGCAGGTCACCTCGCAGAGTCCAGGAGCCTCCCCTGCACATTCGTCGATGGGCAGTGAGTATAACCTTCAGCTCACTAAGGCAGACCTGGATGATAGCCTGACTGTGATGTATACCAAGCTGGCGGAGAAATTCCAAACGGAGCTCCATAAAGCTACCAACACATTACAACATGAGATTGCTGTTCTGGGGGGTAGAACGGACATCTTGGAGACTAAGCATGATGAGCTGCAGCTGGCTTATTCTGACCTCCGCAAGGACCATGAGGCTCTCTCTGATTCCTTTTCCCAGCTCCAATCCCATCTTGAAGATTTGGACAACAGGAACCGTAGAAGTAACTTAAGGATTAGGGGGGTCCCGGAGGTGGTCACAGAGCTTATCCCTGCCATCAATAAGCTATTTAGCTCACTGCTCCCTGATTCTTCCCCTGAGGCTTTTGCGTGTGATAGGATACATAGGGCTCTCCGCCCTAAGCCTCCGGAAGATAAGCCCCCCAGAGATATTGTCCTCTGCCTAAAAGACTATTTGGTGAAGGAAGAAATCCTCAAGGCCTCCCGTAATACCACTAATATTTCCCTGGATGGAGTTAAGCTGCAGATCTTTCCGGATATCTCCCCAGCCACCTTAGACAGACGCCGCAGATTCAAGGAAATCACTGTCCCTCTTCAGGAGGCTAGAATCCGGTATAGATGGGGATTCCCCTTCAAGCTCCAAGTCCCTCACCAGGGGACTACTTACACAGTATTCACCATCCAACAAGGAAAGGAGCTCCTTGTTAAGCTGGGGCTTTCGGCAAAAGAGGACCTCCCCAGGATGCCCTCTACCCCCCACCCGTCAGCCATCTGGTCTACCCCTTCACCACAGAGAGATCGCAGACGGCAGAGACAGGATCTCAGGGACCGCTTGTTTTAATGGTTAATCTCCCCGCACCTTTGCAGTTTTGAGAGCTACCCGTCTTCCGGACTTGGAGGATTTACCCCCGGCGGCTATGGAGGTTTGAAGATCTTCGATGGGACAGATTGTTTGGCCGGGACATCGGATATCCCTTTTGCAACCTGACGCTCCTTGTTGATTCTTTTTATTGACGGTGATCCCCGGCCGCCTGTGCCCTTCACTCGTGTTTCATTCCACACTACCCTCCATGCACCTGTTTGCATTTAGGTTCCCCGCTGTGTCTCCGTTCAGCGGTGCCCGCTTGGTTGTCCCCCCACTCTTGGTGATATCTCTGTGTTTAGGATGTCACGATTTGAAGATCCTGGAACTTTGTGGTACCCTCCCCTTTTTTTCTTTTTTTTCTCATCCACCTGCTTATTTTGTTTTTTTTCCCCATCTTTGGTACCACTGCTGGTTGACAAGAGTGTTGGACGATGTAGTCCTGTTAGCCAGGCTGGCTTTACCCCTAGCTGGCATATGTTATGTTCTATGGTCGGTTGGGTTCCTTCCCTCCCGACTCCATTACCTTTCATTTATGTTATTGTTTGTTTTCTAAGTTGCTGTTGCTATGTTTTTTCCTTAGGATGTGGACCTCTTATTTTTTCTATTGTGCTCCCAGATTTAACACTTATCCCTCTAACAGGACCCCCCTTAGATACCCGGGCTGGTCTTGCATTTACACCGGTGGTTAGCCCCTCCGGCCCCATGTTCTACATTTTTGTCTGCCTCCCCCTCGGGATCCCCCCCCGACCTCTGAATAAGCTAGACATCTCCCTACTTCAATATGGGTGTTAAATTGATATCCCATAATGTCAAGGGGTTTAACTCCCCCCAGAAGCGTAAGAAGGCCTTTACGGCCTATAAACGCCTGCAGGCAGATATTGTTTGTTTGCAGGAGACCCATTTCTCTGAAGGGAACCACCCGTCTTATTTTGATAAGGCCTACGGCCCTGGATACTTTACGACATTCGGGGCTAAATCCCGAGGGGTGGCAATTTTTATAAGGAAGAATCTGATGTTTGATGTAGAAAATGTATATAGGGATCCTGACAGCCGGTTCTTAATCTTACAGGGCTCCTTGCAGGGTAAGCAGTTTACAATAGCCAATGTGTACGCCCCTAATAGCTCCCAAGCCACCTTTTTTAAGAATTTTTTTCAGGTCCTGGATAGGTTTAATTCCCCACACATGATCCTGGGAGGGGATTTCAATTTGGTGGCCCACTCGACCCTTGATAGGAGTAGAGCGGGTAATACTTCTAACGCCTTTCCCAAAACTCTGAAATACCTGTTACACCAAAATAACCTGCTGGATTCCTGGAGGGCGCACAATGTGGGTGCAAGGGAATATACTTTCTATTCCCACCCCCACGATACCTATTCCAGGTTAGATTACTTGTTTTGCTCCCCCATTCTCCTTGCCAACTCTTTAGCAGCTGCCATTCACCCGTGTCCGTGGTCAGATCACCATATAGTCACTCTAGATCTCTCCCATATTGGCCTTAAACCCTCTGTTGCTGGTTGGAGGCTTAATGAATCACTACTCACGGACCCCATTTTGGTCTCGCAACTCGCTGACCGGATGGTCGAGTACTTTTCTACCAATGACACGGGAGAAGTGTCCCCTTCTATCCTTTGGGCTGCGCACAAGGCGGTAATGAGGGGTCACTTTATTCAGCTAGCGGCTGAGAAGAAAAGGCAAATGCTTATAGATATAAACAAACTCACCGTCGAGTTAGATAAACTATATCATTTACACTCGAGCTCCCATGCTCCAGACCTTCTCTCCCGTATAAACGACACTAGGCTTCAGCTTGACACTATCCTCTCCGGACGGACAGAAAAGTCCCTGAGATGGTCTAAGGCCCGGTTTCTTTTACACAGCAACTCCGCGTCGACCATGTTCGCGAGGAAACTTTCCCAGTCACTCCAGTCCCCTCACACATACAAATTGAGAAATCCAGGTGGCAATTTGATTTCCCACCCGTCTGTGGTGACTCAGATTTTTAGCAGTTTTTACTCTAAACTCCTTTCTCCTCCCTCCTCACCCCCGGACCCAACGCACAATTCCTGGTTAGAAGACATCCCTCTCCCCTCTCTTACTCCGGATCAGCGTTTGACCCTGAATGCAGACTGCTCAGACGCTGAGATCCTGGAGGTGATAAAGTCACTTAAACCCTCTAAAACACCAGGCCCGGACGGGTACTCAGCCCCATACTTTAAAAAATTTAGAGAGCAGCTTGTCCCCCATCTTAAATCTCTTTTCAATTATGTTTTGAAGGGCCACTTCTTTCCCGATGATATGCTTCTTGCAAATATGTCCCTGATCCCGAAACCCAATAAGGACCACTCTCTCCCCCAAAACTTCAGGCCAATTTCCGTTATGAATACAGATTTAAAGATCTTTGGTAGGGTTATGGCTAATAGACTCTACAATATTGTCCCCTGTTTAATTTCCCCAGACCAGACAGGTTTCATCCCTTCCCGCCAAATCACAGACAATATTAGGCTAGCCTCTAATATCATCTCTGACGCCGATCTATATGCCCGTAGAGTTTTACTCCTCAGCCTTGATATACACAAGGCATTTGACAGCGTGCTGTGGCCTTACCTTGAACTTACGCTGGCTAAATTCGGCTTTTCGGGGGCCTTTGTCCATGGCTTTAGAGCACTCTATAACCACCCTCGCACCCGGATTAGACTTCCGGGTTGTAACTCGGATTATTTCGAACTTGGTAGGGGAACGAGACAAGGTTGTCCCTTGTCTCCACTATTGTTCGCCCTAGCCATTGAACCTCTAGCTCGCTCAATAAGTTTGAATTCTAGTATTAAGGGGTACACTAAAGGGGACCAGGAGTTCAAAGTCAGCCTATACGCGGATGATGTCCTCCTGTTTCTGACTGACCCGGTAACTACCATCCCCAACCTCATCTCCACCTTGAAAGTCTTCCAGGACATCTCTGGGTTGGGTGTTAATCTTACTAAATGTTCCGCCCTCCCAATTAACTTCCCTCAACACCTTATTTCTTCCCTTCAATCCAATTTTAATTTTGTTATCGAATCTCGGACCCTGTCTTATCTGGGGATTAAGCTGGCCCCTTCACTACAGAACATGTTTCAGGCCAATTACCCCCCTCTGTTTTCCCACATTAGACATTTGCTTTCGGTTTGGTCCCCCTTTCGCATCTCCTTTCTTGGCAGAGTCCAAGCGATTAAGATGTCTGTCCTTCCCAAACTGCTCTTTTTATTTAGAGCCCTCCCATGTTATTTACCACGCAGAACGATTGACTCATTACAACGTGACGTGAACAAATTTGTATGGGGCTATAAGAAGCCCAGATTAGGCAAACTCTTGGTCTATAGACCTAGGTCCTTGGGTGGTTTGGGCCTTCCTAACCTCTGGCTATATTTCCTATCTGCTAGGCTCCTGCAAATGGCCCAATGGCATATCCCCCATGGTGACATCCCTTGGCTCCGATTTGAATACGTCTCAGTGGGCCCATATTACCTCCCTGGTTTGCTATGGTCCAAGGGGGTGCGACTTAGGGACCTCTCCTCCTTGAACACTGTGGTGGGTCAATCGTTTTACCTCTGGTCACTGTACAAAGCCAAATTCTCACTCTCTCCCTCTGCCCCCGCCCTGGCCTCCTTTTTAGGTGATCCATCCTTCCCTGCTGCATTCCCTGACCTGAGGGCCTTCTCTCTCTGGTCCTCTGCAGGCCTTGTGACTTTAGGCTCACTGAGGAGAGACGGAGTGATCCACTCATTCCAATCCCTTCAATCTACCTATGCCTTCCCCCGATCAGAGTTTTACAAATATCTTCAAATCCGACACTTTTTCGACTCTGAATACCCTGCGGCCTCGGCTGGCCCTGTCTCGGTGTTTGAGGGGCTCTGTGGCCCCTCATCCAGAGACAGGGGTGGTATTTCTATCCTATATGACTGTCTGGGGGGTTTCGGCCTTCCGGTGAAGTCTTCAGCGATGCTGAGTTGGGAGCGCGAAACGGGGGACACCGCTTCCCCCGAGGAGTGGGCGGACAGAATTACCAACATGCATAAATGCACTAAGTCCATGGCGGTGAAGGAGACTGTGGTGAAGCTTCACACGAGATGGTACTATACACCAGCTAAATTGCATAGATTTTTTCCTAATGTTTCAGAACTCTGTTTCAGGGGTTGCCCCGAGAGAGGGACTCACCTACACATCTTTTGGAGCTGTCCAGCTCTGCGAGATCTGTGGCAGAAGGTCTCAGATAGGGTGGCTACCATTGTGGGGGTTAACTTGTCTTTGACCCATCAGATGTGCCTGTTTTTTGCAGACATCCCCGGTTCTACTCCCCCTGAACAGAGGTTGGTACACACCCTTTTCAGTGCTGTCCAGTGGTCCATTGCTCTGCTATGGCGCACCCCGGGGGTTTCCTGGGATAGTGTCCTTCACCGCATGGCGGCTATCCAGGTTATGGAAAAAGTATTTCATACCATCATGGATACTATGCAGGTGTATGACTTGAAATGGAGCTCCTGGTCCCCTGACTCACTGACATGCTATCGAGCCCCCCCCCCCTAAGGTCTCAGACGATACCCGAATTAGAGGTCCCATGCATCCAATTCTTTACGATTTTCCCATCCTCACTCTTCCCCATGCACCTTGTTATTTTTCTTTGGCAACTAAATCTTTCATTTTTATTGTTTGTTCTGGTTTTAAGTTCTCTTTGTTTTGTCACGACTGAGTCTATGTATAATATCTCCATTTTTTAACGCTTAAGGGCCTTATCCCCCAATCCTAGGGTTCTAAGCTGACATGAATGCCCCACTAACCCGATTTTTTGTATTTTACTGCTAATCCAGATGTCCATCATTAGATTCTAGATCTGACACCTGTATTAGCTACTGTTTGCCTGTCGTGTACTGTTGTAAACATGATAATGCTCTATGTATGTACTTTCTTCTCTCTCCCAAATAAAAGCGTTTGTATTCAAAAAAGAAATAGTATAAAGTCAGCATTGCCTGTTGCAGCAAGATTCAAGCTGTTCTAGATTTGTAAAGAAAAGTGCTTCCCTAGTTTAGAGCTCAATCTGCATTTCTTTTAATCTTTCATTAGCAGGTTAGTTCCCCTTTTAATGACCATTATCCACAACGTCCCCCCATTCACTCCCAATACACAACACACACCACTCCTCTGCCATTTCTCTCATTGTTCCTGGCCCCTTCCATATATGTAGGAAGACACGGGGGAGCGCCAGAATAAGTGCAGTATTTATAAATCATCTAATCTATGGAAACAGGACAAATGGGAACTCACAGGTTTGTAGAAACAAGCAAGCATATGTGATAATCCATGGCTAGGCATAAAGGATCTCATGTGTGGTCCTTGCTGAATGTGGCTCCCTCACTGTCAAGAGGCTGTGGAGATGTCACCGGGGTAAAGTCAGAGGCCATGGAACACAAGATGGTACTCATAAAAAGGAGAAGTCCAGCCTGAGCTTTTTAGGCTGGGCTTCTCCGGGTCACAGGAGTACAATTTGTTTTGCACTCCTGTGACCCGTTTTCAGCTGAGAGTGGGGTCTGAAGTTCAGTGACATCCCTGCAATCGAGGGACCGCGTCACCCTGACTTCCCAAGTGTGGATCCGCCAGCTGCCTTGACTGATGGCAGTCTCAGCGAGCCGCTGAGTCAGCCGCTCCCACCCCTCCACAGCTCAGGATCAGAGCAGGAGAGATGCTGACTGACAGAAAGCAGCTCTCTGCCTGGGGATCTGTAAGAACACACAGGGGAGTTTTTGAAAAATGGCCATTTGCCCCCACTCACACCGGTGCGACTTGTCATGAGATTTGGAATTGCCGGCAATGAACCGTTAATATTGCAGCAACTAATTTTTTTGTCAATTTTGAAATAGTTTTCCGCGCTACGTTCAACTGATTTCATTGCGACTTGCATAGACTTCTGTTAGATGAAGCCGCATTTAAATTGGCAGTGCAAATCACACTGTGCAGCTTTGAAGGTGTGCACCAGTCTGAACAGGGGCTTAAAAGGTAACACCTCTTCTACTTTTCCCCAGGCACCGGTGGCACAGACAGTGGCTGCCAACTGCCCTCCTGGGAAGACTACATCACCAGGGCCTGTCACATAGCTGGAAAGGAAGATCTCCCATATTTCATTCAGTTCTATCCTGCAGAGACATTGGCTAAACAACAAGCTGCAGTAGATCTCAGGTGCACATGTGCGAGATCTGGTGCGCCCCAATAATAAGGAAATTAGAAGCATTCCGCTGAGTCCAGTCTTTGATATCTGCCCCTGACCACAGCTATGCATTCTGTACAGTTACATGGCAACAGCAGCGACCACTGTCAGATGGCCATTCGTTTAAATGGGCCGAGCGTTTGCTGCTGATCAGAAGAATCTGTGTGAAGGGGGCCTAATAAACGTACAACAATCCTGAGAACCGTTAGTCGCCTTCTTCACACAGCCGTACTCACGTGCACACCTCTGTGAGGGGCATGCTTGCCTGCATGGCATGTACAGGACGTGTGCCCACATGGCATGTACTGGACGTGTGCCCACATGGCATGTACAGGACGTGTGCCCACATGGCATGTACTGGACGTGTGCCCACATGGCATGTACAGGATGTTCCGATCTTGCAAGGGTAGACAGTCCCATTCATGTCAAATGGGATGTAAGGACACAACTGAACAGCCGTGTGGTTGTGGGCCCCCTGAATGCAGACAGTGCGAGTTTAGGGCCCCCCCCATGGATGTCCAAATAGGAGCAGCTGCTGTGTTCCAATTGGCATAAATGGGACGGCCTGAACAGCAATGAACAGACACCTGTGCATTCCCATGTCAGGAACAAGCAGCTTTACACCTAAATACATCCATGTGAACGAGGCCTTATGGCTGAGGGGCCACATACACTATATTGCCAAAAGTATTGGGACACCTACCTTTACACACACGTACGTACTTTAATGGCACTCCAGTCTTAGTCTGTAGGGCTCAATATTGAGTTGGCCCACCCTTTGCAGCTATAGGAGCTTCAGCTCTTCTGGGAAGGCCGTCCACAAGGTTTAGGAGTGTGTCTATGGGAATGTTTGACCATTCTTGTAAAGGATGAACCAACTCAATATTGAACCCTACAGACTAAGACACCATAAAAGTTCTTGTGTGTAAAGGTAGGTGTCCCAATACTTTTGGTAATATAGTATATAATGATCCAAGGAGGCCCTGGTGCCTGAGGGGGCCACATATAATGATGTCCAAGGGCCCAAAGACTGAGGAGCAATATATAAAGACCCACAGGGGGCCACATATAATGGTCCCCGAGGGCCCCCCTGTACATATAGGAAGATATATAAATCCAGTGGAACGCTGTGCCTGAGGGGCCAAATATGATCATCGGCCCCTCTCCCCCCCCAAGGCCTTGAGGGGCAAAAAGAATGTTTGCGGGGGCCCTGTGCCTCAGGAGCAACATATAAGGAACCTGAGGGGCCCAATTGATGACCCCAGGGGCTTTATGACAGAAGGGTCATGTACATCGATCTCCAGGGGGGCCCATGTCAGAGGGACAACATATAAAAGATCTTCAGGGGGGGCCCCGTGGTGAAGGGGCAATGCAGAAGGATCCTAGGGGCCCCATGCCTGATGGGGTAGCATGTACACTTAGAGGGTCCTGCGCCTGAAGGGCCAAATATAATAATCTCTCTATGGGCCCCTATTCCTCAAATCCTACATATAATGTATCTGAGGGCCCCAATCAGTGACCTCAGGGGGCCCCATGACTAAAGTGTCATTATTATATATAAATAATAATCTCCAGGGGCCCCTACTCTTGACGTGCTACATATAATGAACCCAAGGGCCCCAATCAGAGACCCCAGGGGTCCTATGACTGAAGGGCCACATATGATTTCCTGAGGCCCTTATTTCTCATGTGCTACATATAATGAACCTGAGGGCCCCACATGAGGAATAAGGGCCCCTGGGAATCATACGTGGCCCTCAGGTTCATTATATGTAGCAATTAGTGACCCCTGGGGTCCTATGACTGAAGGGCCACATATGATTTCTAGGGGCCCCTATTCCTCATGTGCTACATATAATGAACCTGAGGGCGCCACATGAGGACTAGGGGTCCCCGTAAATCGTATGTGGCCCTTCAATCATAGGACCCCTGGGGTCAGGGTTTGGGGCCCTCAGATTCATTATATGTAGCAATTAGTGACCCCCTGGGGTCCTATGACTGAAGGGCCACGTATGATTTCCAGGGGCCCCTATTCCTCACGCACTACATATAAATTAACCTGAAGGCCCCAATGAATGACCCCAGGGGCCCCTATTTCTCATGTGATACATATAAAGAACCTGAGAGCCCTAATCAGTGATCCCATGACTGATGGGCCACATATAATAACTCCCAGGGGCCCCTATTCCTCATGTGGGGCCCTCAGGTTCATTACATGTAGCACATGAGGAATAAGGGCCCCAGGAAATCATATGTGGCCCTTCAATCATCAGACCCCTGGGGTCAGGGATTGGGGCCCTCAGCTTCATTATATGTAGCAATTAGTGACCCCCTGGGGTCCTATGACTTAAGGGCCACATATAATGATTTCCAGGGACCCCTATTCTCACGCACTACATATAAATTAACCTGAAGGCCCCAATGAATGACCCCAGGGGCCCCTATTCCTCATGTGATACATATAATGAACCTGAGAGCCCCAATCAGTGACCCCATTACTGAAGGGCCATGTGTAATGAGCTTAGAGGAGTGTGACGTCTGTAGTGCCTGGGGCCCCATATCCTGTCACATAGAGAAGCAAAGGCTGGAAGTCCGTCACAGAGCCGCCGCCACCACACCTCCGCCCTCCATAGAGGAGATGACACACTCACTGAACCCCATTCAGAACGCGAACACCGGAGCCCCGCCCTCCCCCGGGCGCCACACCCACCTTGTAGCGGTCGAACCCGCTGAGCTGCTCGGCAGTGACGTATTCGCAGCGCGCGGCCATGGTGGGAAACGGCGTTTTCACCAGATACCGGAGCTTCACACAGGACTGACTGGGGCACCACGAGCCGACACGTGACGTCACCTCCGCTCGTAGTAAGGGGAGGTGGGAGGGGACACATCGGCCGATGCCACAGCTGGTCGTGGCGTCACGTGGCCCGCCCCCCTATACCCCGCCCATCCTCTGTCATCCTGGGACGGGGAACTTCAGCATTATTCAGGGACAGTACTGCGCATGCGCGGCTTTTGAACACACGCTTTGAAAAGCCAGCACCCCCCTCTTCTTAGTCGCGCGCCCTCTGCTGGTAAACAAGCGAATTTCTAAAAATAAATCTGTAAATAATATAGGGCAGCACTAAAGAGCCAATTCTACTTCCCTCTCCCCACATAGAGGTCACCAACAGGAGAGTCCACAGTTGTCCACGCTCACAGCCAAGGGAGGAGCCAACTTCTGCAAATCAGGAATCGTTTCACCCAATCATGCGCGGCCGTTCCACCCAGAATTGAAAAACTGAATCTCGATGACCCCACCCAAAACTGACACCAATAAAAATGTTTCTTAGTGAAATGAATAATAATCTGCGCTAAGGTAGGGATAATAGCTGCTGCCTCTCTGTAGTACCCCAATAAAGAGGCTTAGATAGTATGTGTGGTAGACAAAGAGAATAAATGGCACTGCCTATTGGTGGTTGGGGGTAAATGAGATGGGAGTGGGATCCTATGACCGAGTATGACTTGTCGGGTATCCTGTAATAGGGTTGGTTCCAATAGAGAATGGACTCCCTCGGCCTTTTGGCATTAACCAGTTGTAATTTCATGTTCTTATCAGTTGCCAGTGGAGGCGCTGTAACTTATCCCAAGTGTGGGGAGGGCACAGACAAATCCAATGGTGTAATTGCCCCTGGAAGGACGGTTTCGGCAGTGTCAGCGTCTGGACGCCCTTAGTTGACGTCAGCGGAGCCGACCAGAAGGGTGTTCCTGGTGAGGATAGATGGCTGCTCTTGGTCAAGGTCTTGCTGAGTTCTAGTTTGGCCTTCTGGCTGGCTGGTGTAAGTGCTATCTCTGTCGGCGATCTGGTCCATGCAATGGGGGTCTGGAAAGGCTAGTATTGGTGGAGGCTGCTATCCGAAGGGCAGATCTCCCTAAGAAAACCTTGGAGGGCTGCATTGGCCGGTCGGGGGGTTGGATTTGGGACTTTGAAAGCCTATGGTGCATGTGCTCCTGGAGTAGCAGTCCAGGGGTACCGAAAAAATCACTGCGAGTGAAGGTCACATTGATTTGACGGTACCACGGTCACTGCACCAATACACGCATTTTAGCACCTGCCTCCTGGGCCGGACCTTTTGGCTGCGACCGGAGGAATTTTTTTATTCCTGGCTGGAGGGCCTGGCAACTGTGTTGCACAATGGCCACTTCTTTCACTCTCCTCTCCACTATCCCTTTCACCACTTTATTATTATTTATCCTTGTGTTGTCACTTTTTGTATTTTTAGGCTTCATTTCCATGGATGTTTTTACAGCCACTTTTTTGAGCGTTTCTTGCAGCTTAAAAATGTCTCTCCATGTTAGTCTATGGCCTCATGCCCACCATGACGTTTTTGAGCTGAGCTGCAAAAAAAAAAAAAAAACAGGACCAGTGCGTTCTGAAGCTCCAGCAATAGAGCTGTAAAAACGGCAGATGTTAAAAAACGCGCAAAAACGCTCACAAACGCTCAAAAACGCTACTGCGGCGTTTTTGAGCTCCAGCTCAAATAATAATAAAAAAAAAAAACATGGACAGGCGTTTTTAAGCTGTAAAAAAGGCTAAAAAAAGTGTCTGTAAAAACGTCCATGGAAATGAAGCCTTATGTTTTGTACACGTTTGCATGGTGTGACAAGTAGGGTGCTGGTCCTCGGGCCTGCCCTGAAAGTCTTGGGAGGGGGTGGACATGGTCGTCTGGCCTGGTTCACTCTCTCATGGGGTCTCCCTTCGGAGGAGCCCCGCCAAGTACTTGGGTGGGTCTGTTTCGGCAGACCCTCCAGAGAAAGGGGTCCTTCTGGCTTCGGCTGGTGGGACCAAGTGTAAGTACCCTGTTCCCTGTCAGGAGCCTAACGCCCCAGGGGATTCAGGGCAGGGCCCTCTGATTTTAGAGGGCTAGTGTACCCGCTGCACGATTTTGTCGCACCTCTTTATGTTGTGCACATTTTATTTTGCACCGGGTGTGTTTTTGAGTGTGTTACACACACCATGGGCTTTCAATAATAAAAAAAAAAATGGACTCCCTATAGTAATAGCCAACAGGGATGTGTATACCCTATAGTAAGGATTACTCTATTGATGGTGAAAAAGGTGAAAAAATACCTATACCAAGGTCAACAGCCCAGTTGAGGTATAAAGTGTAGTAACCAGAAATGCAGAATATAAAATGTGTCTAATTCCAAATATTAATATGTGCAAAAGTAGCAGAGTACAGCCTTCTATATCCCATATGAGACCACAAGCGAGTAATTAGGTGAAATATCCAGAAGCAGAAATACTGTGTTTCCCTGAAAATAAGACCTACCCCGAAAATAAGACCTAGCGCTATTTTCCAGGATGGCTAAAATATAAGCCCTACCCCGAAAATAAGCCTGAGTTTGAGGTGATTGTGTTTTTTTTGAGGAAACACGGTATAATCCTGTTACGGCGGTGTGCAGTGTGTCTGTAGCGGTGTCAGGTGCCCTTTAATGCAGAGCGGCGCTCAGCTGATCTCCCCGCTGGTCTCCTCTTCTCCCGCCTGTCTGCGTGGGATCTTGCCCCCCCCCCTCCCTTCACAGAGCTTTGGGTAATTGAAACGGTGCGGAGCCTCTGCAATCAACATGTGCGGTATGCAGCATGGATACCTCGGTCTCTTCTCCTGCCTGTCTGTGGGAAGCTTGGTCCCCCTCCCTTCACAGTGCTTTGGCGTGTCACTGAATCTACGGTGCAGAGCCTCTGCAATCAACATGTGTGTGGTATGCAGCATGGATACTCCGGTCTCCACAAGGTATTTACAGGTTTTTTTTCCTCACATGCTGGTGTGTCCTCTTCCCTGCTTCGAGCATTGCAGAGGGAGGGGGGCTGGGGTCCCTCGCTGGTGGCTGGGAGAGGTGGAGGAAGGCTGAGGTGTTTAGCACTGTTGGATTGCGGAAGCACACACATTCTGTATTGTGTGAAACTGCTGTAAAAGAAAGAATTTGGGCATTTTAAGTTTGTTCAAACTGTGGATTCCTGACAGACAGGGAGAGAGCGAATATATTAAGACCTACCCCGAAAATAAGCCCTACTGGGTCTTTTGTTGCCAAAATTAATATAAGACCCGGGCTTATTTTCAGGGAAACACGGTATGTATTCCAAATGTTAATATGTGCAAATGTAGCAAAGTGTCAGGATCCTGTGCAGGCTGACGGGGTAAAAATCCTAATGTGCTCTAATGCATAAGATATAGCCTCCTATCTCCAATATGAAACCCCAGGTGGGTAATTAAACGCGTCCTAAAAAGATGCTAATGCATGCAAAGTAAAAAAACAACAATAAATTAAATCCAAAAAATTAGAAAAATATGAAAAATATACAGAATGCTACTTAGTGTAACTAAAAGTGCTGGCTCAATTTAAATAAAAACAACCACACATCAGTCCTGTATGAGCATGCATTAAAGGTGAATCCCAATGCTCATTAATCCTCCTAAGGGTCTGTCAAGATCGTAGTCCTAATACCCTATCAGACAGGATCTGATGGTCGGTGTTATCAGTGTTCACAAGTTCAATCAGTATCAGATCCACTGGTGCTAATCCAGAAAAAAGTAAATGTAGTAAAATATACAGGGTGGAGTGAAGTGATTCAGTGCCGTTCATCAAATCCTGTTAAAAATAGTGACTGTTGTGCTCCCCTCATAGGTCCCCACTCACCAGATGTAGCTCCCCAAGTGGGGTGAAGAGCAGTTGGTGATGGGGTGATGGAACCTTTCTCCTCCCTGATCGAGTTCCGGTCGATGTCGATCCTGCGTGCAGGTGCTGGGGGTAGAATGGGCGTGCGTGGCTCAAAAGAAAGATATCCACATGGTGTAGTACCTAATATCAGGGGTAATTTATTGATCCAATTTGCTACAGCAGGGAAAAAAATTCCTTCCTGATCCCCCATGAGGCAATCGGATGTTCCCCAGATCAACTTTACCTATAAATGTCAGTACCCAGTTATATTATGTACATTTAGGAAAGGATCCAGGCCTTTTTTAAAACACGTTACTGAGCTGGCCAGAACCACCTCTGCAGGGAGTCTATTCCACATTTTCACAGCTCTTACTGTGAAGAAACCTTTCTGTATTTGGAGGTGAAATCTCTTTTCCCCTAGACGTAAAGGGTGCCCCCTTGTACTCAGTGTTGACCGTAAAGTGAATAACTCACCACCAAATTCACTTTATGGACCTCTTATATATTTGTACATGTGGATCATATCCCCCCTTATTCTCCTCTTCTCAAGAGTGAATACATTCAGTTCCTCTAATCTTTCCTCATAGCTGAGCTCCTCCATGCCTCTTATCAGTTTGGTTGCCCTTCTCTGCACTTTCTCCAGTTCCCCAATATCCTTCTTGAGAACTGGGGCCCAAAACTGAACTGCATATTTGGAAACCGCAGCTTGGCATTGCATGCCATTATTGAGCTTATGATCTACCAAAACCCCCAGATCCTTCACTGCAGATCCCCCCAGTTGAACTCCCCCTAGCATGTATGATGCATGCATATTCTTAGCCCCCAAGTGCATAACTTTACATTTATCAACATTAAACCTCATCTGCCCCATAGTCGCCCAATTACACAGAGCATTGAGGTCGGCTTGTAAATTGGAGCCATCCTGCAAGGACGTTATTCCACTGCATAGCTTGGTGTCATCTGCAAAGACAGAAATGTTACTTTTGATCTCAGACCCAAAATCATTTATAAAGATATTAAAAAGTAAGGGTTGCTTGAGTTTTGATCAGTTGACCCCATTTAGTAGTGTCTGCATAGTTATCAAGACAATGCCACTTTGCAGAACCAAAAGCATGACTTTGGATATCTTTTTAGGTGTCTGTAAGGGTAGAATTCTGACTGTCAATATAGGGAGGCTATTCTTCTCAGTGGTCACTAGTGTAAGAATTATTTTCTGACCCAAAGAACTGGTTTTAGCAAGGGTTCCCCCAAGATCTGGAACTACTTTTAAGGCTTCCTCTGGGGTGAGATGGTTGAGCAAGGCTGCTATATAGTATTCACACACTATGAGTAGAGAGAGAGTAAAAACTACGGAATTTCATGGTAAATTTTATTAACGTAATTTGAAAATAATATAATTTTCATTTTATAATTACACTAAAGCACTATTGGAGATCCCCCAAATATAGAAAATAAAACTCCTGGGTATGGTACAAATACACTGTATGCATACTCCCTGCAACAGATCAAAGCTTAGTACCCAAGTGACTAATAGAGGTGTCTGAGCACAGTACAGTATATCAATACAGACTTTGGCAAAAGTTGGTATTTGAAAAGGATATGGTTCTAAGGACACATTGGGGAGCCAAGCAGCACTGTTAAGCCTCGTACACACGATCAGTCAATCAGATGAGAACGGTCCGAAGGTTTTGACCTATCGGCAGTGTTGCTCACCTTACTTTAAAAAAGTAATTAGTTACAGTTACAAATTACTTCTCCGAAAAAGTAATTGCGTTAGTGACTCAGTTACTACATTGAAAAAGTAATTAGTTACTCAGCAAAGTAACTGACTTTTTTTTAATATTCTACAATGCTTTGTTGAGATGATTTCCTTTCTAGAATGCAGGTGACGGGCGCTTGCCAGGGAGCAGTGAGTTAATACTCCAAGACAAAAGAATGCCAGATCCTTGAGAGAAGAAAACCGGAAACAAATGATGATCTTGTGTATATCCCAGCCTAGGTGCATCCGTCCCACCATGTATGTGCAGCTAATAGGACTTAAAACCCTTATCCATCTGCTACATATTACATCCAAATTATAAGCTGGATTAAAATGTATGTTTATAATATACATTCCCCTGACGTTTACAGAGTCTGTAATTTAAAATCTTATCTTAGGCTTTATAAGAATTTTCTATAGTTCATTGTTTATTATTTTATTTATCTTATATAAGCTTTATTAGATGCAAGGGATCTGGAATGGGGATGTCAGATTTTTCTTTGTTGTCTGATGAAGAGATGAAATCACTGACCAAAAATAACCTGCTGATCATTGGTCTGTATAGGTGTCCTGCACTTACCATGTTGACCACTAGATGTCGCTGGGTACACTGTGTTGTATAGGGAACGTTTGTTCTCTGGAACATTTTGTTCTGGCCATGTGTTCCCCGGATCATTGATCAGGTTGCGCACACAGTGTGTGTGATCGATGTGAGTTGTTCCCTGGTGATAGGTCAGTGTGAGGCGGATGGGGCTCATTGTATCCAGGGCTCCTTGCGATTGGGAGTTTTAAGACCGCTGTGACAGGCTATCACAGCGGTCACATGATTCTAAAGCGGAGTTCCACCCATATTCATATTCACAGCGCCGGCAGAAGCAATTACTCTGCTGCCATCTAGTGGAGGTAGATGTAATTGTGGTAACGCCGCCCAAGTAATGGGACCTGCGTTACCGTAAGGGGAAGAGTAATCAGGTAGATTACTCGTTATCCTCAAAAGGGGCTGCGTTTATTGTAACTCCGTTACTTACAACACTGCCTATCGGTTAGGCATCCATCGGTTACATTTTAAAGCAAGTTGTTGTTTTTTTAACCGAGGGTTAAGTAACCGATGGGGCCTACACGCGATCGGTTTTGACCGATGAAAACGGTCCATCAGACAGTTGTCCTCTGGTTAACCTATCGTGTGTATGCGGCCTAAAGGTAGGGATGGACACTACATGCTGTATTTCTGTGTGTTGGTATGAAGGGATTACAAGTCTTGTTTAGTGAAATGCATTAAGAAGTAATAGTAGCATTAGCAGCTTGTCTATATTAACTCCCCTATCACAGCCAAAATTTAAGTTAAAGACAAGTATGGGTGTTGTCTTCTGGAACTCCGAACACCTGTACTTCACAAAGAGAGAGATACGTCAGTTTTCCGGGTATGATGATGTTCACGTATCGGCCGACCATGTTGTTACACTGGAAACTCTGAGTCGCACCACTTGGGATGTAGTTAATTTCTGAACAGCTGTGTAGAAGCAGTACAATAATTCATGTAAGTCATGATATTACTCTTGTCATACAAAAAAATGGGACATAATGAAGCTTACCAGCCCAAAATGTGGTTCCAGCATTATTATTTTTTTTACATTTTTTTTCAGGCTTTTTTGACCTGCCGATCCTACCAGGAACACTTCCTGTGCTAGGGTGACAATGCTCACTTACTGTACTCTAACTATGGAGAAACAGCATTGTCACCTTGGCTGAATTACATAGCTCCCAACTGTCACTGATTTCCAGGGACTGTCCCTGATTTGGAGCAATGTCCCTCTGTCCCTCATTCCTCCTGATTTGTCCCTCATTTTGGTCTGATCTGTATAGTTGTATAGAAAATGCACTTTTTATCTTTCAAAAAGTATTTCCCAGTGCTAAACCTTTCATGCAAATTCTAAATTGCAGCATTTGTACATTTTAAAAGCCAATATAAAGGAAAATAGTGGTAGAAAAAAGCCCTTGTGGATTTTATTAACCTTTTATTTTGGTTAATTCTCCTTTAAAGGGGTGTGGCAGTGGGCGTGTCCTATGCCGACATACGTTTGCCAGTAGGTGTCCCTTATTCCCATCTCAAAATGTTGGGACGATGATATATATATATATATATATATATATATATATATATATATACAGGGGCGGACTGACAACTCATGGGGCCCCCGCGCAATAGAAGATTATGGGGCCCCCTGGGATTACAGATGGCCACTACGCCAGGAGGCAATGCAGAGGCGGGGAATCTAAAATCTCTGGATTTTTACATCTAAAGCATGTCAGTTTCGGACATATCAGGGACAAATGTAAAAAAAACACAGATTTTTACATACTGTCCCTGGTTTTACTGAGCCTGGCAACCCTGATGGGGCCCCCTAGTGGCATGGGGCCCTCGGGCAGTGCCCGAGTGACTCAATGGTCAGTCCGCCCCTGTATATATACATACACTGTATTTGCGACAGGCAGTTAGTGTTAGGTCCAGGTTAGCCCTGTACCCTCCTCTAATAAAATGTTAACCCCTTGATCACCGTCCTAGTTAACCCTTTCACTCCCTATTGCCAGCGTCACTAAGCAATCATTTTTCTGATCGCTGTATTAGTGTCGCTGTTCCCGCTAGGTAGCTATTTTTTTTTTTATTGCAATTTTTTTTTACTACAGATATGTGGCTAAATAAATTTTGGCATAAATAGTTGACTACAATTTAGTTTATTTGATTTTTCTTATAACAAAAAGTAAAAAATATAGATTTTTTTCAAAACTGTCGCTCTATTTTTGTATATAGCGCAAAAAATAAAAATCGCAGAGGCGATCAAATACCACCAAAAGAAAGCTCTAATTGTGGGAGCCACGTTGCACGACCGCGCAATTGTCAGTTAAAGCGATGCAGTGCCGAATCGCAAAAAGGGGCCTGGTCATTTACCTGCATTTTGGTCCGGGTCTTAAGTGGTTAATTCATAGTTTTCATGCCTTCAGTGTGAATCTACAATTTTCATAGTCATGAAAATAAAGAAAACTCTTGGAATGAGAAGGTGTGTCCAAACTTTTGGTCTGTACTGTATATATATATATATATATATATATATATATATATATATATATATTTTAAAGGTATAATTTAAATTTTTTTTGTTGACAAAAACAAACAAACAGATACATGTATGCATATATATCACTATTGGAGTGAACAACGCTCAATCATTAAAGAAGTACATCAGCCTTGTATCCAGTCAGTATATACAGACAACAGAAAAAATCATAGTTTTATCCTCTTAATGCCAGTGTGAATATAGATAATAAACACATTGGAGGTTATTTACGAAAAGGCAAATCCACTTTGCACTGCAATGGTTTGTGGGAACCATTTCTGTTGAAATATTTTTCTCACCTTTCATTATTCCCTTCACGTTAATTGTTATTTGTTATGTGCGTTTTTTTTTTTACAGTTATTGCTATATGGATTAGTGACCTTAGTAGCTTTTCTCCCCTGTAGTTACACACACAGCATTTTACTTTAAAAGTGTTTAATTTAGAATTCTGGCTTTGGAAAACCTATGCAATTTACATTTCCTCATGTCCCAATAGTGGGTGTCTTTGTAAATTAAAGTTTACATTTTTTATGTTTTAGCCTAAAAATTGTTCATTACAACTTTGTGGTTAAACAACTAGGGAGGTTGGTGTAATATTATACTCAACACTCCCTCTTCACCTATGAAATATACTTTGAGAGAAGAGGTTAAGGCTGAGGCCGCGTACACACGACCAAATACATCTGTTCAAATCGGTCTGACAGACCGATTTGAACAGATTTGTCTGCTGGGCTGTTTTGGTTTGATCGCTGTACACACGATCAAACCAAAATCCCTGCCGGCAGACAGCGCGGTGACGTGGCGATGACGTTGACGCTGCCATGTCACCGCACCAGGAAGTAAAACACTTCTGCGCATGTGTCGAATCCATTCGACGCATGTGCGAGCAGATATGTCTGCTGGTTAGCGTACTAACCAGCAGACATATCGGACGGACGGGTTCCCAGCAGACAGATTTTAAAGCATGCTTTAAAATCTGTCGGCTGGCAAAATCTGTCTGTCCGCCCGTACACACGATCAAATTTGTCTGCTGAAACAGTCTGTCAGACCGTTTCCAGCAGATAGATTTGATCGTGTGTACGCGGCCTGAGATTCAATCGGGCCTTACTAGTGATCAGCATGACAATTAAACCAAAGATGGGGAAATAAAAATACTTTTCAAAAATCATAAAAAACTTTTAGGCCTCGTACACACGAGGGGATATGTCCGCTGAAAACGGTCCGATGGACCGTTTCAGCAGACATCTCCGATCGTGTGTATGGGCTAGCGGACAGATTTGTCCATCGGACAAATTTCAAAGCATGCTTTGAAATTTGTCCGCTACAAACCTGTCCGTCGGATATGTCCGCTGGTTAGTACGGGAAACCAGCAGACATATCCTCCCACACATGCGTCGTATCCTGTGAATGGATCCGACGCATGCGCGCGGAAGTGTTTACTTCCTGGTGCGTGACGTAGCGGTGACGTGGCGGCGTCAACGTCACCACTGCGTCACCGACACGTCACCGCGCCGTCCGCCGGCGGGGAATTTGATCCGATGGTATGTACACGCCATCGGATCAAACTCCAGATCGGACATATCCGATGGAAATGGTCCGCGGACCGTTTTCATCGGATATGTCCGATCGTGTGTACGAGGCCTTAGTAAAACATCTGAATTGGAAATGGGGGGCGGAGTATCACGAGTTAGGCACGCGTAAGTCTAAAAATGCACACGCTTATCTATGCACCGTATCCCCAAAACGATATATGCCTGAAATCCACATTTTTTAGACCGACGTAATTTGGATAGACCGGCGCAGCGTGCGTGCAAAACTGCACTAGACACACCATTGATTTACTATGCAAATATGCAAATGAGGGAGATACGCCGATCCACAAAAGTAAGTTTGTGCAGTGCAGTCTACACGATGTGCTTATCAGCTGCACGGCCGGTCTAAAATGAGACCATATAAAAGCTTGCTTAAAATTAGACAATCCGTCTACATGTCAGCAAAAGCAACACCATTAGGGCCGAGCTGAGCAGCCACACTTGCAGGACATTAATCTGTATGCCAACATGCCAGGGGCATCCTTGCTCATAGTTATACTACTGACTTTAGATGAGCGCAGAAGGAGGAGGGCAGAAGGAGGAGGGCACAGAGGAGGGCACGGGAGAGGATCTTTGTCAGGTATATCCGTGGGGTGAGCCCAATGGTAATAGCCCCCCCCCCCTTTTGGCTGGAATTAGGGTGCAATTGGAGAGATACCCTGTGTTAATAGGAGGGTAGATGTTGGTTCCTCAGCTTCCACTAATTTCAGTGAAATTGAGTAAAGGTGGATTAATTAGGTCAGGAGCCTGTGCAGGCCAGCAGGCCCAAAGATTTCTAAAGTAAAATGATCCTATGCTGCTATAAGGATGCCAGTTGTGACCGATGCACCCTAAACCATATAAAACAAAGAAAAAAATGTGTCTCTAGAGTAGGGATCCTCAAACTACGGCCCTCCAGCTGTTGCGGAACTACACATCCCATGAGGCATTGTAAAACTCTGACATTCACAGACATGACTAGGCATGATGGGAATTGTAGTTTCTGAACAACTGGAGGGCCGTAGTTTGAAGACCTATGGTCTAATAGGTAGGAATCCCTACTAGTGTGGTTGATTACTAGTAATGTGGTGGTGTATATCCCATGGTATTGAGCTCATGGAATTGATTGTAGAAGAGAAAAAATTACAATTAACAAATTTAAAAACTGAAATAGATTTGAGCAGTATACATTTTGACCCATTTAAGGAAGATGATGAATTTGTTAAACAGAACATGGTCAAAAAAGAAATTGATAGGGCCAGATTCAGGTAGAGTTAGGCTGAAATATCTGTGTTACTCCAGCCTAACTGTCACTTTAAGCCGGCGTTTGTTTTCTGTAACCAGAAAACAAGAAACGCCGGGTTGGTGTTCCGATGCGATCGGCGCAATTGAATTTCGCCATCGCATCGCAACTTTAATTTAAAAATGGCGCCGGGGGCGTTCCCGCTGATTTACGCTGAAAAAATATGTTAATCAGCGGGAATCGGCAATTCACGATCGTATTCGAGCACGACGCAGGGACTTTCCGACGTTTCCGTAAGCGATACACGGCGTAAAGATAAAGCAGCCCCCTAGTGGAGTATCCTATGTTAAGTATAGGCGTTGTCATCGCGTCGGAAAAAAAAAAATCGCGTCGTTTGCGTAAAACTTTCATGAATGGGGATGTGACGTCATTGACGTTCACTGACAGAATTTGGAGCATGCGCACTGGGATGCATTGCCACTCGACGCATGCGCAGTACGGTCGCCGCGGGATCGCGATTCGTTTAAATAATACACGCCCCGTACCCGCCCAATTTGAATTCCGCCGGCTCATTTGCGATGCGCTGCCGCAACTTTAGGAGCAAGTGCTTCATGAATAACAGCACTTGCTCCTAAAATTTCGGCAGCGTAACGTAAATGAGAAGCGTTACTCCAGAGCAAAGATGCTCCCATCTACCTGAATCTGGCCCCATAGACCGGATAGACCGGCGCAGCGTGCGTGCAAAACTGCACTAGACACAACATTGAATTGCTATGCAAATATGCAAATAAGGGAGATACGCCGATCCACAAAAGTAAGTTTGTGCGGTGCAGTCTACACGATGTGCTTATCAGCTGCACGTCCGGTCTAAAATTAGACCATATAAAAGCAGGTTTAAAATTAGACAATCCGTCTACATGTCAGCAAAGCAACACCGTTAGGGCCGAGCTGAGCAGCCACACTTGCAGGACATTAATCTGTATGCCAACATGCCAGGGGCATCCTTGCTCATAGCTATACTACTGACTTTAGATGAGCGCAGAAGGAGGAGGGCATGGAGGAGGGCACGGAGGAGGGCACAGGAGAGGATCTTTGTCAGGTATATCCGTGGGGTGAGCCCAATGGTAATAGGCCCCCCTTTTGGCTGGAATTAGGGTGCAATTGGAGAGACACCCTGTGTTAATAGGAGGGTAGATGTTGGTTCCTCAGCTTCCACTAATTTCAGTGAAATTGAGTAAAGGTGGATTAATTAGGTCAGGAGCCTGTGCAGGCCAGCAGGCCCAAAGATTGCTAAAGTAAAATGATCCTATGCTGCTATAAGGATGCCAGTTGTGACCGATGCACCCTAAACCATATAAAACAAAGAAAAAAATGTGTCTCTAGAGTCTAATAGGTAGGAATCCCTACTAGTGTGGTTGATTACACTAGTAACCACACTAGTAGGGGCGCATCCCCTGTTCTGCCACTCCGTGACATGATCGCGGGACATCGACGGACATTGAGTCCGCGGGTCCCGCAGGCACGGACCATGCAGCGAGAATTTTAGCAAATTAAAGTGCTTTTCTATTGAGGAAAAAGGTAAATTACAGTGGAGCATCCTAATTCTGCTAAACTTGTTCCCAACTACGTTATGTTACAAAGTTGCGCTCAAGAAAGTTACTGTCTGCTAAACAGTCCTCAGATATCCCATCCACCCAACACCCAACTGCCTCTGAAAATATCCTATTAGGATGAAACATGTAAGGCTGACCAACACAAGTACGCTAAGAGCTGCAGAGTTTTATTTTCTTTGATGCCTGTTTTACCTGTCTGTTTGTAAGTACCATACAATAAATTGTATATTGGTTTTACCTACAGGCTTCACTATTGCCGTTTCCTCTCTGCATTTAATGACCACATATCTGCTGATGAACGCTTTTGGACCTTCATGACATTCGAGATGTCATTCCATCATTAATGCTGCCTGTGGATAGCCGTTCTCACCTGCACAGTCTGTTGGAAGGGCGATCGCCATTAACCTGCAAGTTATTTGATTGCATGCCCATAACATTATTGCTCTGTTAAGCTGTTTGTTTGCACGGTGGTGTGGTGTGTCTTTTCTCAAGTTTGCACACTGGAACTTCGGTGGAGGTTCTATATCTTCAATTGCTGATGAACATACACTTTTGAGGACTTTATATACACATTGTTCATTTGGACTCATTTTTCATTTGATTTTGAGAGCTGCACATTGGATTATATTGTTACTGTTTGCTTATCTACAAACTGTGCTGGCTGCTTTGTAGTAGTTTTTCTTCAGTTAGCGCAGATATTTATTCACTTATATTTTCACTAGATATAGGCCAATCCAACCACTTATTCAGTGCTGTGCATTTTGCGAGGCTGATTTGTGGCACACCTGTATTACCTTAGTGCCAATCCTGGAAGCGGATAATATGTTGTTGGCACAGCAGGCACTTTTGCATTGTGAATGTCCCGATGAGGGGCAAGTAGTCAGCTTAATACCAATCATCTAGCCATAAGGTTCCTCATGATCAACCTACATTTTTATTAGGCCCTAGACAAAACATATTAGGGCAGGATCCCTAAATTAGGGTAAGGGTGACTATATTGTGCTGGTCATATTTATGAGAACTTCGGTGCACCTAAAGTATTGTGAAGCTGCAAAATATGTTCCTTGCATAAATGAATAGGTTATACTCTACTGCAATAAACTATCTCCTACCCAACTACATCAGATTACCATGACCTTATCAAAAAAGTACAATTCACAAGAACCAATAGCTACCTTGGATTGTTATTTCCATTGTTCGCAAGAGAATTTCCAATAAGGATGTTCGCCCCATTCAGTCTCTCTCCACAGCAGTCTCCTCTGTTGGTGATGACGATTTGAGAAATCTTATGTGGCCTGAGTAGGTCCACCCTCCACCATGGGGACATATCAAGGTTTGTAGTGGAACATGAACCATGGTGGAGGTTGGTGTCCAAGTTTCCGTCAATGGCATTTATAGCGTTGGTGATCCCGATATAGGTAGAAGATTGTGTTGCTCGGCCTCGAAGGGCTATATCTTCTTCTATGTAAAATGTAACTAGATATCAGCATATCAAATATCAGACAAATTCCTAACGTTTCTCTACTCTATTGACTCTTTTACTACCATAGACATAACTACTATGGTGGCACGGTAAAAAGAACTACACAAGTTCATAGCTGCAAACCATGACATTATTTACATATTTAACATGTACAAAATGTCCATCAAAACTTTTTTTCCACTTTAGTATATATAGCGCCCTGCTCCTGATGATCAGTCGCTATGTTAAATTTAGTGGGTGTCTGAGCCGATAGTTGGGCTCAGACTTTTATGATTAAAGGAGTGTAAAGGTACAAATTTTTCCTAAATTGTTTCCTTTACCTTAGTGCAGTCCTCCTTCACTTACCTCATCCTTTAACCACTTGTCATCTGCCCACCGTCAAATGACGGCGGGCAGACGACTCCATTGTTCTGACATCACGTCATATGACGTGATGTCCCTTTAAAGCCGCGGGCGGGCGCGCGCGCGTCGCCGGCGGCGCGCGCGCGCACCTGCCGCTCTGCGGGGATCCCGTGCGAGTGCCCGGCGGCAACGATCGCCGCCGGGCACACGCGATTGCTCAGTAACTGAGCGGGGACGTGCAGCTCTGTATGTAAACACAGAGCTGCACGTCCTGTCAGGGAGAGAGGAGAGCGGTTGTGTCCCTTGTACATAGGGACACAATCGGTCACCTCCCCCAGTCACCCCCCCTCCCCCTACAGTTAGAACACTCATAGGACACACATTTAACCCCTTCCCCGCCCCCTAGTGGTTAACCCCTTCACTGCCAGTCACATTTATACAGTAATCAATGCATATTTATAGCATTTTTCACTGTATAAATGTAAATGGTCCCAAAAATGTCAGAAAAGTGTCCGAAATGTCCGCCATAACGTCGCAGTCCCAATAAAAATATCGCAGATCGCCGCCATTAATAGTAAAAAAAAAAAAAAAAAAAAATGCCATAAACTATCCCCTATTTTGTAAACGCTATAAATTTTGCGCAAACCAATCGATAAACGCTTATTGCATTTTTTTTTTACCAAAAATATGTAGAAGAATACGTATCGGCCTAAACTGAGGGAAAAAATATTTTTTTTATATTTTTTGGGGGTTATTTATTATAGCAAAAAGGAAAAAATATTGCATTTTTTAAAAAATTGACGCTCTATTTTTGTTTATAGCGCAAAAAATAAAAACCGCAGAGGTGATCAAATACCACCAAAAGAAAGCTCTATTTGTGGGAAAAAAAGGACGCCAATTTTGTTTGGGAGCCACGTCGCACGACCGCGCAATTGTCAGTTAAAGCGACGCAGTGCCGGAAGCTTATATTTTGTCTGGGCAGGAAGGGGGTGTAGGTGCACAGTGGGTAAGTGGTTAATTTCAGCTTCTGGACTGCAACAGATTTGTGTAGGACTGTCTTGGTTACTTGGGGAGCCACAGCCTGCTCTGAATAATGTGTCCAAGTTTCAGTCTGCCTGAAACCTAGATTCAAAACCCGGACTGCTGAGTGAATCCCGAACAGGTGGCAACCTTAGCTAAATATAAATGTAGCACAAGCAGGATGACACCACTGCACAAGTCTAAAGTTTACTTCCACCAGCTCCATAGTAGGTTTGTACCTCCACTGAGGACTTAAAGGGATTTAAAGGGGTTGTAAAGGTTTGTTTCTTATTTTCTAAATATGTTCCTTGGGGGCAAGCTTACTGAGGAGGAACAGGAAGTGAGAAATTTAGACAAAGAAAAAAAACATTTAGAAGGGAAATCGGAGGAAAAAGTAAGTGAACCAACAATGCACTAGCTTAAAGAAACCTATTTAGAGAATAAAAAACAAACGAGCGAGATATCATCTTGACTCGGCGTGTCTTCTGGGTATAGCCGCTGGAGCGGCGATGACGTCACTCCCGCACACGCGCACGGGAGATTGAAAATTTGCAGGGTCCGGCGGCTGCCGGTCCTTAGCTGAGAACCCCCCCCTGCGCATGCGCCGCTGCAATCAGCGGCGCATTGAGAGGGGAAGCTCTCCTAAACCGTACAGGTTTAGGAGATATTCTTTATACCTACAGGTAAGCCTTATTATAGGCTTACCTGTAGGTAAAAGTAAAAAAAGTGGGTTTACAACCACTTTAAGGGCAATTTAGCCTATGTTCTAGCCATGGCTGTGCTTGGAGTGATCCACCATTGATAGCCTGGGGGTGTTATTACCACAGCAGGCCAAGGGTGTCAGCAGCCCGGTCATGGTATATTGAGTGTCCCCCTGAGCAACGAATAAGTGGGAGTGGTTACCCCACTGTGCATGCTGGGGAGGGGTACTTAAGGGACAGACGCCATTGGTGCAGGGTCCATTCGCGTGTATTCTTATATACTGTAGTTATATTGAACAATACATAAACACCTCTAAATGGTAAGAAACCAATTATTTAAATCAGTTATAATAAATTCCACCAAATGTGACGATTACAGTGAAACCTCACTGTATTTAATAATGTGCTACCACATCAAATAGTGAATAAACAATAATTCAAAATTGTTAGGTTTGGATAATAACAAAGATTATTATCCAAAGATGGAATGTGATCCAAAGACCAAGGCAGAAGAATCCAACCACAGATGTAACCCTCCAGATGGAAAGCAGAGACCCCACCACCAATAATGGAAGGGGGCTTACCAGATGTCACTGACTTGAGGAGACATATACCCCCCAAGTTGTGAAGGCTTATTGGTTAGTAAACCCGTGCTCGTAGGTTAATTGGCTCCGGTCTGGATTGTGATATAGGGACCTTAGAGTGTAAGCTTCTTGAAGGCAGGACTGATGTAAATGTACAATATGTAAACTGTTACGTAAATAGTTGGCACTATATAAATACCTGTAATAAATAAAAAAATCTATTTTTGATGTGAAGAGCCACGTTATCTGGTTCTGAGTTTAAAATACAGGTTTGCTAAACTGGTGTGAAAATTATATCTTTTGTATACAACCCTTTTTTTATATATATATATATATATATATATATATATATATAAAAGAAGCAACTTACCAAGAGGAGGGAACTGAGAATTCTGAGCTGCAACAACAGACAAGATCCACAAGAGGGAAGAAAAGTGCAGGGACGCCATTCTGACAATGCAATACGTAGATGTGAGAGACCAAATCTGATACTTCTAGCAATCTGCAAAAAAATAAGAAAAGTTTTGTGATCACTCCGGACACATTTCCCATAGGATCTTTCGATTTTTTGGAACTTCTTCCGGTTCCACAGCATAACTCAAAGTGTATGTAAAACCTAACAATGAACTTCTCCTATTTGGTCCTTTTTGGTCTGTTATATGGAGTGGGGCTCTTCAGCCGGAGGGGCCACATACTGTAGGGCTCACCACATGATTTTATCTGGCCCAAAACTAGAGTGTGTGGCCAGGGCCTGTGCAAGGATTTTTGCCAACTCAGGCGAAGGTGCATTTTGCCCCCCCCCCCCCCCCCTGGCACGCACGCACATGCACACACACACATCATACATTATATCTGTGCTCCATTAAGCTTTAATGGTTATGATGCTTAAAGCGATTGTTTAACTTATTTATCTTTTACAGAGAAAGATAGCAAACAAACTATTTGTGGTTATGTAAAGTGCATATTTGTTTTTATACAGGAAACTTTAAAACAGGTCGGTGCCCCTTACCTGTTTCTGAACACCAATCTATGCACCGGGCGGCTCCTGTCCCGAGTCCCTCAACAGGTCGCCGTCACCTCCAGGATGACGCCACAGGCTGCACTGCCTGCCGGTGCAAGTTCAGTACATCCGTTGTGCCGCCTCCTGCAGCCCTAGCTCCTTTACATCATGCGGCTGAGCAGCCAGGGAACCAGGGGCGGGGCCACTTACGTTACATCACTCACTGACGTAGGACAAAGGCACCACGTAGCCAAGGACAAGACAGTGAGACTGTCACACACTGAGACAGAGTGACTGCACAGGTTAACGCGCTGCGGGGACTAGTCCTTCAGATGCTGCCCGCAGCGGCAGCCCACACCACACACACTCGATCTCGATAATCGGTCGACTGTCATGGACCGGTCAATTTTCCGGCCTGTTCCCTAGCGCCCTAAGGCAAGTTCCCATGTTGCCTTGCATTAGCGCCGGCCCTGTGTGTGGTTTATGGGCAGGGTGAGTTGTATGTTTAGCAGTACTCCCGTAAGGTCTGCTGAGTGTAGTGGTACATCTGTCACCCTGCCCAGCCAGGCACACAATTTCAAGCATCCAGAGACATAAAATTGTCCTTGCACTTGTTTTTTTGTATTGTATTGATGGGAATTTAACTTGGATAGGGATAGGAAAATTATGAGATGCCCAGATAATTGACAGTCAATGTTGGGATCAACTATATACATCCACAGTACTATATACAGTCTCCTCTCTTCCTCCTGCACTTCACTTTCTGCACTTCCCAAACCAGTTAGCACTGTTTAGTAGGCCTGACACTGGCTCAGTCAGGCCTAAAGCAGATGCCCTTTGCAGGCAGGGACCATGGGTCCCTATGGTGAATTCAAAATATAGAAAGTCTCAGTGCTAGATTTCCCTGTGGCTACTGCTCCCAGTACCACCTCTTCATGCACTGCCAGCCCCCCTGGCTGAAGCTCCTCCTTTCCTTGGCCTGTGCCACTACAATCCTCCAGACTGGCTCTGCACCCACCCCAGACTGCTCCATCTCAGTCCCCTCAGGCAAGCCTCCTAGTCCTCTGGACTATTTGAACACTCACCAGCCCTCTTGGCTGCCTCTGTGGAACTCCTGGAGACTTGGACTTGCCCGGCAGTGTTCTCCAACTGTCCTCTCTTGCTCCTCCAATGCTTTCTGGTCAGGACACCTCTGTGGGTTGTAAAAGGGTCCCGTCCGCACCCGAGCCCAGGCCCGAGGTCACCCCCCTATACTGTGGAGCTCCCTCAAAGGCCCCAAAAGCCTAACACTCCATCTCCATCTTCCACGCGATCAACTAGTCCCCAGCTGGGCTGACACTCTGTATTTAAGGAGGCCTGCCCCCTGCAGATCCAGATTGGGGATTGGTCAGGGCTCCTCAGAACACCCCAGACGGCTTCACCTCTCCTCTCCACGTCTCTTTCCAGAAAACACCAGAACATTTTGGAAAGTAGTAAGAGGTCCTGGTGATGCTACCTGTGAGTCACCCTGAGCCACTCCCAGCACTAAAGCAATTAGGTAAATCTTCAAATAGCTAATTAGGTAGATTTAGAGCACATTCACACAGGTGCGACTCGTCAGGGGCGAAAGCCACCTGACAAGTCACGTCCCATTCTATTCAATAGAGCCATTCTAATAGGAGCGACGTAAGTCGCTCCGTCTTAGAAAAAGGTTCTTGTACGACTTTGGGGGCGACTCGGGGCGACTTTCATTGAATTCTTTACAGAAGTCATTTTGCAAGTCACCTCTGAAGTCGTCTTCAGGTCGCCTTGCCGAGACGCCCCCAAAGTAATGCCGCCCCTGTGTGAAAGGGCTCTTACAGTACAGTCTTTTAAAAGATTTACAATACAGTGTATTAGAATTATAGTTGAAGTTACCTGTTTCTGAGCGAGGGTCTGAATTTCTCAGTTGACTGGCCTTTCTCTCCTCTGCTCGGGAAAGCACAGCAGGGGGTATAAATATAAGCAATTATACAATTATCAGTCTTCATCAAAACTTTATTTGGTAAGGTGAGATGAGGTTGCACCCAGTGATAACACAATTCCAGTGTAATGAGTCAACATTAAGCAGATAAGGCAGTGTAAATAAAGATACAAATTTGGGGAACTCAGGCCAAAATGTTTTTTCTTAATGTTAGACAGAGTAAAGGCCCGTACACATGATCTGACTTTTTGACAACAAACCTCAGACTAATCTGTTTTTGCAGACAATTTGAACGTGTGTACGCTCCATCGGACAAACTTTTTTGCTTTTTCATCGGACAAATGTTCGCTATGTGAACAGACAACCTTTCCGACAACAAATGTCCTACTTCAGCTAATCTGATCATGTGTACACAAGTCCATTGGACTAAAGTACAAACACGCATGCTCAGAACCAATGCTAAAAATCAGACAACAATAGCAGATGTTGCCCAAAGGGTGGCGACGAAGAGCAGAAAAAACACGTAGTGCATCACTACGTTTGTGTTTGTTGGCTGAAAAAGTCCTACCGTGTGTATGCATAACAAGTTCACAGACAACGCCCTTCGGAGCAAAATCCACGGAACAGTCAGGTGGAAGTCTGATCGTGTCTATGAGGCTTAAAGGGGTTGTAAAGGTACAATTTTTATTCCCCCTAAATAGCTTCCCTTACCTTGGTGCAGTCCTCCTTCACTTACTTTATCCTTCCATTTTGTTTTTCAATGCCCTTATTTCTTCTGAGAAATCCTCACTTCCTATTCTTCTGTCCATTACAAACTAGTGTTTGTAATGGAGATCGCACATTCGTCACGCTGTAACAGACTCAAAAGCACAAAGACTGAAAAGCGCGAATCGTCTCTCACCAAACTTTTACTAAAACAAAATCAGCAAAAGCAGCCCAAAGAGTGGGGCCATCCGAATGGAACTCCCCCTTTATAGTGCCGTCATATGTGTTGTACGTTACCGCGCTTTGCTTGAGCATTTTATTTTCACGATCGTGTGTATGTAAGGCAGGCTTGACAAGAATCACGTCGAGAAAAACATAGTTTTTTCCATAACATTAAAAACGGTCATGTGTATGCGGCATAAGGCCAGATGTATGATGCACCTTGATGCAAAGTCCTATCGTGTGTACAGAAGTCCATCGGACTTAAGTCCAAAGTACAAACATGCATGCTCAGAACCAATGCAAAAGATCAACCAGCAATAGCAGAAGTTGCCCAAAGGGTGGCACTAAAGAGCAGAAAACCTGTTTGAAGGCCCCTGAGGATGTCAGGGGCTCATATAAGGCCCCCTTTGTTTAGAACCTCTACCTGACTTGTATTGTTGGCTGTGCCCTTGTAAGGAGGGCTTGCGAATGGCTAGACTTGGACACCAGGAGAACAGGTCTCTGCGCCACGTATTCTCCTGCTAGAACAGTGACCCTCATGCTTGAGGCTTTAACCCTCCATCATCTTGTGTCCAATCCATGCCAGAGGCCCTCTCCCAACATTCCCAGCCATTAACCTTTATATGTCCAAAGGAAGGAATCCCCATGCAAAGATAAGACTGCTGCACTTTGCTGATGGGACTTGGAGGATAGCACAAGCAGTCACATCACACCATACTGTCCGGGGTAACTTGACAGTCTATTGTTAATCACAATTAGTGGGAAAGAACTGTGTGACTGGCCGGAGCCGATATGACGTCACTCCATTTACGGCACAGGACTCTAATGCCGCGTACACACGGTCCTTTTTTGTGATGAAACAAAACAACGTTTTAAAAAACGTCATTTAAAATGATCGTGTGTGAGCAAAACGTTGTTTTATGTCTTCAAAAAAACAACCAAAAAAAAATTCGAACATGCTTGAATTTTTTATGTCGTTTTTCAGAATGTCGTCTTTTGTTTCACAAAAAATGATCGTGTGTGGGCAAAACAACGTTTAAAACAACGTTTTTAAACCCGCGCATGCCCAGAAGCAAGTTATGAGACGGGAGCTTCAATGGAACAGAGTGCCGTCGAAAGTGTCTTACATAACCGCGCTTTGCAAGAGCATTTTCAGAAAACGATCGTGTGTATGCAACATCGTTTTTTAAAATTAAGTTTGAAAAACGTTGTTTTGTTTCATGAGATAAAACGAAGTTTGTTACATCACAAAAAGTGATCGTGTGTACGCGGCATTAGGCTTCATTTCCATGGACGTTTTTACAGCCACTTTTTTAGCCTTTTTTACAGCTTAAAAACGCCTGTCCATGTTTTTTATTTTTTTTGAGCTGGAGCTCAAAAACGCAGTGGTAGCGTTTCTGCGTGTTTTTGAGCGTTTTTTAACGTCTGGCGTTTTTACAGCTCTAACGCTGGAGCTTCAGAACGCACTGGTCCTGTTTTTTTTTTGCAGCTTAAAAACGGCTCAGCCATCTACAGCTCAAAAACGTCATGGTGGGCATGAGGCCATAGACTAACTTGGAGAGCCGTTTTTAAGCTGCAAATAACGCTCAGAAAAGTGGCTGTAAAAACTTCAATGGAAATGAAGCCTAAAGGTACAGCCCGGGAGGCCGTTCCTTCAGATCCAGGTTTTATGCATTACCTTGGGGAGATGCAGACTAGAATACTGCAATCACTGAGCAGCAAATGACCTGGGATGTAATTCAGTTATCTTGCAAACATGGCCTGTTAGTGGGCCCTGAGGACAGGAGTTGATGACCACTGGCATATACAATAAATATCTCCTAAACGGCACACTTGTAGGATAAGGTGACCAGATTTTTAAAATGAAATCCGGGGACATATTTTTTTCTTTACTAGTAATGGCAACAATCAGTGACTCTCTGCCCGTCGCCGCCGCTGCCCGCCTCACAGCCTCTCAAGTCTTACTTTTCGGGCTCCGGCTACTACTGGGTGGGGAGCAGAGGAAGATCACTCCACCAGGGAAGGCAAGGAGATAGGCAGGCAGGTGGCTGGCCAGGATTTGAGCCAAGGCAGAAGAACATGCTAACGAAGCTGAATGGGCATGCGCCCGAAACTGAACAAATATTCCCTCCACTCCGACCAGCACATGATCATCAGAAAGGGAAAAATACAACCCCCCATATGCTAGTAGGCACGGCAGAGTGGGGGGGGGGGGGTGTAATTCTAATTTTTTTATTTTAATTCTGCACTGACTATCTTTGAAATTGCCCCTACCCCCTATAAAATCCAATCTGGGGACAAAACCAGGGACAGACTTAGTCTGGGGACAGTGTCCTCAATGAGGGGACTGTCCCCTGAAACCGGGGATGTCTGGTCAGCCTATCGTAGGAGATATTTGCAGTACCTATAGGTTAGCCTACTTATAGGTAACAGTCAGAGATGGAAGTTTACTCCAACTTTAAGCTAATAAGGCTGCATTCACACCTAATTGCGGCGTTTTGTACCGCGATTTGCGGCGACAAAACGCTGCGATTTTAACTCCCAGGTCCACATCTCCTATGCCGAACGCCGATGCCGCCTGAAAAAAAGGGACCGGGACTTGTTTTAAACTTCAGGCGTACAGCGTTTCGGCGTTTGGCGTGGAGATGTGAACCATCTCCATAGAGGGCAATGTAAAATCACCCCTTCAGCGTATTAGGGGCTGCTGCGGCGTCGGGCTTCAGGCGTAAAAACGCCTAGGTGTGAATGGAGCCTAATGCCGCGTACACACGGTCGCTTTTTGCGATGAAAAAAAATGACGTTTTTTAAAACGTCATTTAAATTGATCGTGTGTGGGCAAAACTTTGTTTTTTGTCTTCAAAAAAACGACAAAAAAAAATTCCAACATGCTTGAATTTTTTGTGTCGTTTTTCAAAACGTCGTTTTTTGTTTCACAAAAAGTCACCGTGTGTAGCAAAAACGTCGTTTAAAACAACGTTTTTCAACCCGCGCATGCCCAGAAGCTAGTTATGAAGCGAGCTTCAATGGAAAAGAGTGGTGAACGTAACCTCGCTTTTTGTGAAAAAAATGATGGTGTGTATGCAACATCGTCTTTGAAAAGTGACGTTTCAAAAACGTCATTTTTTACTTCACAGAAAACGTCATTTTTTTTCATCACAAAAAATGATCGTGTGTACGCAGCATTAGTCTGCAGGCAGCTGCACAGCTTAATTTTAAAGTGGAGTTCCACCCATTTTTTTTTTCTTTTTTTTTTTTTTTTTCACATCAGCTTATTTCAATCTTGTAAGACCCAGTCATGTTTGTGGCTTTAAACGTCATTACAAGCCGTTTTGCATCATCTGTGAACCGTTTATCATTTTGGCGGGGTCATCTTTTTACCCTGAATGTGTTTTTTTTTTTTTTTTTGGGGTTTGACTGTACTTATTTTGATTTATATATTTCATCAGTACACTTATATACGTTTCACATACCTCCACTATTCAACTGATAGTACCAAAAAAGAACAACCCTTTCCCACACCCCTCCCCCCCTTCCCCCCATTCCCTCCCCGTGGCTCCCAGGGTTCTGAATTTCATTTCTGTTACCAGTATGTGTTTTAGGTGGACTTGATCTAATACAGGAATAACCTTAACATGGTCTGAACTCTATTTTATCATCCTTGCTGTGAAATCTACTCCTCTGTTTACCCTCGCTTTCTCATACTTGGGCCCTCAGCCCCTCTGCATAGCTCCAAGTTTTTTTGTAAGCCTTCCATTTAAGCCATTTTACCTGGAAATCAGTGATGGTCCCTAATGCGCTCTCTTTTAACTCTTCCATCCTATAAGTCTCTTCCACCGCATCTACTCATTCCCATATCTGTGGGCTTCTGGTATCCTGCCATTTCCTTGGTATTAGTTTTTTTGCGGCATTCAATAGATGGGGCAGAAGTGATTGTTTATATTTTTTAATCCCCTGATTATTGCAATGGAATAACACCTCCCAAGGATCTTTCTTAATCTCTATATGTGTGATCTTCTTTATTTGAGATAATATGGAGACCCAATATCTTTGTATTACAGGGCAATTCCACCATAGGTGGGCCATCGTGCCTTTCTCTGCGCATCCACGCCAACAATCAGAAGATTGATCTTTTTTAAATTTGCTCATTTTAACCGGCGTAATATACCAGCCTGAGATGCACTTATAGTTCATTTCCGCTGTCTGCGAATCTATTGCGGAGGAGTGGGTCAGTTTCATTATCTTATTAATCATATTATCCCCCCTTACAGTGCCTAATTCTCTTTCCCATTTCTCTACTAGGGGAGCTGCCCCTTGTGCTCCAATCCTTACTAATATCTTATATAGTTTAGCTACAGTGCCTTTAGTGTTTTCACTAGTACAAATCTTTTCTAATGGTGTCAGCTCCTCTCTCGAACGTAATGGTCGGGGGAGTTGCCGTACGAAGTGGTCTAACTGTGCATATTGCCACCAACCTAACTTCCCAATATCCTGTCTTGTTTTCAGCTCCTCGTAGGGGGCTAGCTCGCCTTTTTTTATAATATCACCTAAATAGACATTGTCCTTAATCCACTTTCCTCCTAGTTTTTTTTCACCTGGTGCGAAGTATGGGTTATCTTTTATATTTATAAGTGGTGAATTAAATTTACTCTTTAGAAGTGACTGTGCCCAATCCCATATTTTTATTGTGTTTTTAGTAAGATCATCTATATTGTGACTCTGTGTTCTATATTGTGTGGGTATCCACAGAATTTTACATAATTGAGTTATATCTTGTGATTTTTCCACTTGGACCCATCTTTTCCCTTGTGTGTCTCTGACCCACTCCACCGCCCTAGAGAGAACTGCGGCCCTATAATAACTTTTGACATCGGGGGCTGCCAGTCCTCCTCCCTGTTTGTCCTGTTTCAGGGTTGCCAGAGATATTCTATGCTTTTTATTTTTCCATATATAATTCATCAGTATCGAATTTAGAGTATTTAAATACTGGGAGGGCAATGCAATTGGAAGTAATTGAAATTTGTATAGTATTTTAGGAACAAAAAACATCTTTAGAATGTTGATCCGCCCCATCCATGAGATGGGTTTGTTTGTTATTTTTTTTAATTCTTTTTTAATATCATTTAATAGAGGAATGTAATTACATTTATATATCTTCTGATATGTGTTTGCCAGTTTTATTCCTAGGTAATTTAACTCTTTCCTCCACGGAAAGGCACACATCTCTTTAACCAACCCCACTTCTGTTTTATTTAAGTTAATATTTAATATTTCGGATTTAGCTATATTTACCTTAAAATTAGAAATGGTTCCGTATTGTTGTAAAGTATATAATATCCTGGGTATAGTCTTCGTTGGGTCTACGATGTAGAACAGTACGTCGTCGGCGAACGCCGATAGTTTGTGTTCCTCACCGTCGACCCAAATCCCTTTAATATCGGGGTCTTTCCGAATAGTAGCCAGCAGGGGTTCGAGGGACAGGATAAACAGAAGGGGGGACAAAGGACAGCCCTGTCTGGTCCCATTATTCATCTTAAAAGGATTCGATAAGGCGCCGTTAATCCTAATTCTTGCTGTGGGTTGATAGTATAGTGTTTTGATCCATTTTCTAAACCTATTACCAATTCCTATTGTAGCTAATATCTGCAACATGAGACCCCAGTCTACCCTGTCGAACGCTTTCTCGGCATCAATCGACAGGAATAGACTGGGGACCCCCTCTCTTTCCATCCTGTGTATCAGATGTAGAGCTCTAATCGAATTATCTTTTCCCTCTCTTCCGGTCACAAACCCCACCTGGTCCGGATGGATCAGGCTTTGCATTACTCTTTTTAGCCGCTCCGCCAAAACTTTGGCGAAGAGCTTTGTGTCTAGATTTAGCAGAGATATGGGTCTGTAGCCGGAGCAGAGGGAGCTATCTTACCCTTCTTTTAAAATAATTGCGATCACAGCTGCTGAGGCTTCAGAGCTTAGTTCGTATTTACTCCCCAGGCCGTTGAAGTAGCTACATAACCTAGGAATTAATATGTCACTGAATCTTTTATAATATAGGGCTGTAAAGCCATCAGGGCCGGGGCTCTTCCCTCCCGCCGTATTTTCCAGTGCCTTTTTTATTTCTCCTTCTGTTATGGGACTATCCATATTTAAGCTTTCATCCTTATCTATTTTTACTAGTTCTGCCTTCTCTAGGTAGGCCCGCGTCCTAGCCTCCCTTTCTCTGGCTTGTCCCGCCGGTTGTTTAATATTGTACAGTGTCTCATAATAATTTTTAAAAGCCTCTGCAATGTCGGCGGTTGCATGTACCATTTCCCCACTTTGTGTTTTAATTTTTTCGATATAGTTCCTATTCTTATTTTTATGTGCCATTTTAGCCAAATGTTTACTGGATTTATTTCCCCATAAGTACATCTCTCTCGAGATATTATTGAGATTTTTCCTAACTTCCAGTTCCATGATCTCTTTTAATTCATTCCTCTTTATTATTAAATTCAAGTACGTCTCTTTTTGTCTATGTTCTTTGTGATTTTGTTCCAGCGATACTATTTCTTTTACCAGAGATTCCCGCCTCCTATTTCTCTCCTTTTTCCTTCATGACCCTTCTGCTATTAAAATCCCTCTAATGTATGCCTTGTGTGTCTCCCAGAGTGTGGCGTCAGATATTTCACCTGTATCATTAAGTGTAAAAAATTGTTTAAGTTCTTCTTCTATTTTCTTTGCTCCTGCCTCGTCTCGGATCAAATAATCATTAAGGCGCCAGAGTGAGCGCTTGTTACTAAGGTGTGCCGTCTTTATTTTTATGATTACCGGGGCATGGTCTGAGATAGTCATTATACCTATTTCTGCACTGGTGACCGACTCAAGTAGCTTGTGGTCAACTAGCACCAGGTCGATTCTGGAGTAGGTTCCGTGGGGAGGGGAGAAAAACGTAAAGCCATTAGTATTGGGGTGTAAGGCCCTCCATACATCCACTACCTGGCACTCCTTCATTTTCCGTTTAATTTTTTGTAACTGTATACTGGTCTTCTCCCTCCCTCCGGAAGTACTGTCTTCTTTCGGATTCATGACAAAGTTAAAATCCCCCATCATTATCATATTTCCCCCTGCAAAAGTTTTTAACATATCCAGCATTTTACCTAGATATTTTATAGGGTGGACATTTGGTGCATATATGTTGACGATCGTATATTCAACTTTACCAATTTTTCCCCTCAGGAATAGATATCTTCCCCCGGGGTCGGCCAACCTTGCCCCAAAAGAAAACCCCACCCCCTTAGAAAAACCTATTGCAACTCCTCTGGCATGATTTGAGATGGCATCACCATAGTACCAGATTGGATAGGTTGGGGAGTACAATTTCACATTGGAATTCAACATTAGGTGGGATTCCTGGATTGCTACCACATCAGCTTTATATTGATTAATTTCCTCCAGGATCTGAAGTCTTTTACTCTTGGAGTTCAGGCCTTTTACATTGTATGATAAGAACTTCAGTTCATCCATTTTGTTTTTCCTGGCCAAAATTTAAAGAGATCACTGGGAGCCACTTTCCATCTACTTCCCCCCCTCCCTATCCCCGCCCCCCCTTCCACCCCTTCCATCCTCCCCCTTCCCTCTACCCCCCTTAATCCAACCCCCCTCTTCTACTCTCCCCCTTCCCCCCCTCCCCCTCCCCCCGCTGCCTTGAATATGCCTCTAAACCGTGGGGGTTGACATGACCCATTGCCCACCGGTTTCCCTTTTGTGAGGTGAGGCTGTTCCGCCTTCCCAACCCTGCCTTGGCCCCTACCGGGCCAAGATTTTATCGGGGCAGGGTTGCGGCCTCCCTGGGGGACTCTTGATCTTCATCCCTTCTCCTCCCCTCACTCCCTCTCCCCGCCAATCCTCAGGACACCCCGTCTACACCCCCCCTTCATTCTTCCCACCCTGGGATTTCCATCTCCTGGATGTCTAATTTTCTACAGAAGCCTGGGAGGTCCTCAGGGAATACAAGTTTTGCAGATATTCCATCCTTCTGAGCATGGAGGCATGCTGGGAAACCCCACTGATAAATTATGTTGTGGGTCCTCAATTGTTCAAGGAGGGGTTTAAGAAGCCTCCTCCTTGCTAAGGTTTCCCAGGCCAAGTCAGGGAAGATTTGTAACTCTGTACCCCCAAAGCTCAAAGGAGGTTTTCTTCTCAACTTTGTCCAGATTTCTTCCTTATCCTCGTAGTGCCTGAATCTGACTATAATGTCCCTTGGCCTTTCCCTAACATTGTCCTTGAGTCTACCTAAACGGTGGACCCTCTCTATTTTAAGAGGTTCTCCTCCGTTGTTTTCAAGGAGAGGAGAGAACAGATTATTCATAATAGATCTTAGGTCTTCCCCCTTTTCTTCCTTGATGGATCGGATCCTAATATTTTGTCTTCTATTGCGATTTTCCTGGTCCTCCAAGCGATACTGCAAATTCCTTTGATTTAGCTTCATCATGGCATATTGATTTTTCATTTGATTTATTTCAGCGTCTTGTTTTCCAACTTTTCTTTCGATCTCCTCCACCCGGTGAAGAATATGGCTGATATCGGCTCTCAGGCCATCTATTTGCTCCTTTATGGCGTTCTCTAATCTCCTGAGCATTTCTTCCAGTTCCACCATATTGGGGATGTGTGGGGTCACTCTCGGGTCTTCGATATGGCTTAGATCTTGGTCCCCATCTGTTGAGACATCTGTACTTTTCGCACCACCTAACACTTTTTTTGTTGTCCCCGATTTTCCAGTCTTCTTGTCATCGGCAGGACTTTTAGTGGTTCCTTCTTGGGACATATACTGTCTAATTGAGCTATTACCGGGATTTTCCTTGGGTATTTTCGGGGCATTTCCCCTAGTTGTCTTGCTCATGTTGTGTCTAGTCTTGGATCTAATTCGCTTCCCCAGTTTCACTATGTATCTATTTTTTTGCTATGGACAAGGTTATACTAAATGTGAAAATTAATTCCACTTTTTATACTCCTGGGGGATAAATAAAGCGTGCTGTATGTGGGCAGTTTTAAATAGAGCCTATTTCATTTCATATATCCCATTCGGTCATGGCACCTATTTTTCTCCCTTCATTACGCCCCTATATCTCACCGCCAACGCCAGAGCATGTGCCAACTAAGCCCTTCTCATTCACGCTTAGGATTGCCTGCAATTGGTGGATTTATGACCAAGTTCCCTTGATCATATACAGTTGATCTTGGTCTCGTATCAATGGCAAAATGCCAGTACTAACAGTTTATAAAATTAACATAGCATCAGAGGACTCCTACTGTGCCCTTTGGGCAAGGGAACGCATGAGCCAAACAAGAAAAGAAGGAGAAAAAAAAAAAAAATGAGCGGTGGTCAAATCTCAGACACTGCGGTTAACGGTACCAGGTTTTGCAGTCCATTAAGACTTTTAGTCCTAGCAGTATACTAACTCTATAACTCCCAAGGTTTTTCTTTTTTTTTGGTAAATGCAATATTGACAGTCAGTATAGTTGCCATGAAGAGAGAAGATGAAAGAACAGAAGCAAAATATAAGTTTCAATATAGTATTCTGAGGTCACTTTGTACTGCTCCTGGTAAAGCAACAGTCCCCGGGTACTTTAGAATTTTAAACCTCCTTACACTTTTTCCACATTATCTGACATAGGGTGAGTGTCATATGTTAAATCAGAACGATCTTACCCGACCAGCCACCTCGCAGTCTCTCATATCCTGCAGTTAGATACCGGATCCATATATGCTACCTGTACCATGGCAGGGCATCACATGCTGAGGAGTGGTAGCCTGGCTGTCTCTGTGGGGTGTATCATACTGAACGCTGGTTGCCTCTTCGGATCCAACGCTGTATCTCCAGAGATCTTCCGACTGGAGCGCGGGGTGTGCGGGGGGGGGGGGGAGGGGAGGAGCGGTCGCTGGGTGTTGCAGCCCGATGGAGCTACTGCCTTGCCCGTACGAGGTGGTTCAGCAGCCTCTCACTCCGCTGAGCCATTCGTTGTCCTATGTTCCCCTTCAGAGCCTCCAGCGTCTCGCTCCCCCAGCCAGCCTCGCGGCGCGATCAGCCCCTCCCTCGGCGTGCGTGCTTCACGTACAGCACGTCATCGCGGCGATGGTTCCACCCATTTTTTTTTTTATGTTTGTCTGTGCTGCATGCCCTAATCTCCTAGTGTTCAGAATGGACAATTTTTATTTATTTTGTTGCTTGTAAATACCTTTATTTTGTAGTCCTTCATTACTTCCTCCTCCTTATTAGCCTAGGCTATTAAGTCACAAGGCTATTTGCAACGGTTTCTGGGATAGGCATCATGTTTCCCAGTAGTCCTTGCAAACCTGACTGAAACCTATAACATTGCTTGTGCCGCACTGAGCATGTGCGAGATATGCAAAGCTGAAATCCAGGAAGTCATACAGTCTGGCTTCATTAAAGCCCACACTTAAGATGGCCACGGTCTATTTCTAGATTATAAACTAAATGCTGTAACAACCTAACAAAACGGACCTTAGTTTACAGACTAACTTTACTAGAATACATTAGGCTTGTGTATTACAGGGGTATTTATATTTAAAAAGTGAAATTGTGGGTGGAACTCCCCTTTAACTTTAGCAATTAAGTGTAGGTAATGTTTGGTTGCACAAGCAGCATGACAAAAATGTACAGCCTTTGTCCTATGTTGGTGCTATGGTACTGACTCCACCATAGTGGTTAGTACAGACCCTTTGAACTGTATATACATATATGCCTACACCTACATATTGATCAGAGCTCAGGTGAACACCCGTGTTTTATCACGTTATGGCTTTTTTTTTCTTCTTATCAGTTTTGATTAAACAAATCCCTGGTACTGGGAAGCAGGAGAGGTGAAGTGTAGGCAAATATTGGACATGATATTCAAACAATACTACGGAGATTATTTCTTCAATCCATGTTTGCCCTCACATTTAATGCTAAACACCCATTCTATACACATTAGTTTGGTGGTTTAGAGATGGTAAACTTGAAGCTGAACTCCAGGCAAAAAAATATACATTTATGCAACTCTGCAATAATTTATACATCACTAAATGTATTTTTTTTATATATAAGCAGGCTGGATACCTGAAATTGAACCAGTATTCGTGCATAGCAGGGTCGGAGTTAGACCCCTTTCACACTGAGGAGTTATCCAATCGGTACATCGCTTAAATCAGCGCTGCTATACCGCCTGACAAACTCCTGCCCCAGCAACCTCAATGTGAAACCCGGAGGGCTTTCACATTGAGGCGATGCGCTGACGGCAGAGAAAGAAAAATCTCCTGCCAGCAGCATCTTTGGAGCCGTGAGAGGAGCGGTATGTATACCACACCTTCACCACTCCTTCCCATTTAAAACAATGGGAAACCGCGGTAATACCGCCCGCAATGCACCTCTGCAGAGGCGCATTGCGGGCGGTATTAACCCTTTATCGGCTGCTAGCGGAGATTAATGCCGCACCGCTAGCGGCCGAATCAAACGGAAAATTTGACGGTATAGCGCCACTAAAAATACCGCCACCGCGGCTCCCGTCCCAGTGTAAAAGGGGCCTAAGAGAGGAAGAAACAGCACGAGGAGCCAATGATGGTGATAGGAGGAGAGAGCAGAGTGACAGAGACTTGAGCTCATCGCTGTGCCCCTTCCACTGTCCAATCACAGGCTTGGGGAGGGTCCAGGATGTCTTGAGTTCAGGCTAAGTGGGTTGAATGATGCAGCAGAAAAAAGTACTTCAGGTGGAAATCTCTGGTTTGAAGTTGAATTTTAGAGCAAAAACAGTTTTTGTATCTTTTAACAGACTATTTGTTTTTATCTTGTTAATTCTGTCCGGCTTTAATAAATTATATATCAGTGTATCCTTACTGTTCTAATGAAAGAGCAAATATCAATGAGGGCAGTTTTGTGAAATATTTCTGAAGCCAAAATTTTTTTTTCCATCTGTGTCCCATTGATTCCCTTCACTTCCTGTCGGCAAAGAAGGAAGTGAGGGGAATGTAAAGTAAGGTGACCAGATTTTTTAAATGAAATCCGGGGACATATTTTTTTTTTACTAGTAATGGCGGCAAACAGCGACTCTCTGCCCGTCGCCGCCCACCTCACAGCCACTCAAGTCTTAGGGCTCTTTCACACGGACGTTCCGTATGTCCGTTTTTCATCCATCCGTTATCGGATGAAAAACGGACATACATGTATCCCTATGGGATTGCGGATGTCAGCGGAGACATGTCCGCTGACATCCGATCCGATCCGCCAAAGTATGCCGGAGGAACAACCTACTTTTCCTTCCGTCTGGCGGATCAGATCGGATGAACACGGACAGACGGTCCATGTTCATCCGATTCCCCATAGGGGAGAGCGAAGAAAAGACATGGCGGTCCCTGCACAGTGTGCGGAGACCGCCCTGTCATCCAGCAGCTCAGCGGAGATCAACGGAGCGATCTCCGCTGAGCAAACAGAGGTGCACGGGGCGTACCATTACTGATCCGCCCCGTGTGAAAGAGCCCTTACTCTTCGGGCCCCGGCTACTACTGGATGGGGAGCGGAGGAAGATCACTCCGCCAGGGAGGGCAAGGAGATAGCCAGGTGGCTGGCCAGGATTTGAGCCAAGGCAGAAGAACATGCGAGCAAAGCTGAATAAATATTCCCTCTGCTCTGACCAGCACATGATCATCAGAAAGGGGCACAGATAATTGGAAAAATACAACCTCCCCATGCTAGTAGGCACGGCAGAGCAGGGGTGTGTAATTCTATTTTTTTTTTTAATTTTGCACCGATTGTCTTTGAAATTGCCCCTCCCCCTATTACATTTAATCAGGGGACAAAACAAGGGACAGACTTGTTCCGGGGACAGTGTCCTCAATCAGGGGACTGTCCCCTGAAACTGGGGATGTCTGGTCACCCTAATGTAAAGGGACACTTAAGTGTAGCACTACCCTGTAGGAGCTGCTGGTTCGTTTTGGGCCTTGCACGTTACCTCGTTCCTCGTCCTCCAGGGGTTGAGAGTCAGCAATAAGTTCAATGTCCAGAAGTTATAGTTCCTTTTCTTTTGCTTTTATTTTCAAACCACTTGTAGAAGTAGAGGGGGGAAGGTTCAGGCGCACAAAGCAGATCACTGAGGAATTCATAGTCATACTTCAAACTTTCTCTTAAGTGGGTATTTCTCTTAAGTGCATCCTCCTAGCAGCGGAGAGGATGCACGGACAGGAATAATCTCAGTTTCTGCCACAGACTAGTTGCAAGTTCAGATTCTGGAATCCTCTGCCACACGGTTTGACACCCGGAGATCCAGCCTTACAGTTCTATAGCCTTCAAGCCAACCCGGCACACTGTAAGGCAGGGATCCTCAAACTACGGCCCTCCAGCTGTTGTGGAACTACACATCCCATGAGGCATTGCAAAACTCTGACATTCACAGACATGACTAAGCATGATGGGAATTGTAGTTCCTGAACAGCTGGAGGGCCGTAGTTTGAGGACCCCTGCTGTAAGGTATTGTAGACTACGGTGCATCCTTCGATAGGTTACCAGGCCTCTCCCAATGTACCAGACTTCTGCTTGCCCTTTCCGGGACAGGTCCTCCCTCCATTTTCTCCATTGAGTGGCTTCCTCCCGCAGGACAGACAGCACAGGATCACCTTCATGGCACAGGCCCCAGTCAGGGTAACTGGGCCTACCAGCATGGTCCCAAGGCTAAAAAAAAAATGACACATACCTCGCGCCAGGAGGGCCATGAGGCAAAGAGCCCCGAAAAATTGCGTCTGCCCTTAAGTATCCTTTCCCAGGATGCCCAGCGGGGAGACCACTCCCACTGGGCTATTCCCGAGGAAAGACATCCAAAACACCATGACCTGCCTTAGTTCCAACAGTGGCCTGTGGTGGTATCGCCACCTACAGGCAAGCAAAGAGAAATCCCTCCAGGCAAAGCCAGAGGCTGATTTAACCCCAATTAACAAAGTCTGAGCTAAACTACCAGCTCAGGCACCCTCTAAATTTGACATAGCGCCTGGTGTTTGGGAGCAGAGCGCTACAAAAGGTTCGTTTTTTTTTTTAAATAAACATGTCATACTTACCTCCACTGTGCAGTTCGTTTTGGACAGAGTGGCCCTGATCGTCCACTTCTGGGGTCCAATGGCGGCTCTGGCGGCTCCTCCCCACAAGAGCTTACCCCCTCTGGGAAGCTCTCTCCTAGGGGGGTTACCTTGCGGGCACGCTCTCGTCTGATACACTCGGCGGCCACAGCAGCCAAGTGTATGACTCGGCCCCCCAGCGTGCTGCGTCATTGATTTGATTGACAGCAGCGGGAGTCAATGGCTAAGCTGCTATCAATCATCCAATGAAGAGCTGACAAGAGCTGGGGAAAGCATCAAGGGATTGTGCCCATGGAGATTAATGCCGCGTACACACGATCATTTTTTGTGATGAAAAAAAACGAAGTTTTCTGTGAAGTAAAAAAACAACGTTTTTGAAAGACGATGTTGCATACACACCATCGTTTTTTTCACAAAAAGCGAGGTTACGTTCACCACTTTTTTCCATTGAAGCTCGCTTCATAACTAGCTTCTGGGCATGCGCGGGTTGAAAAACGTCGTTTTAAACGACGTTTTTGCTACACACGGTGACTTTTTGTGAAACAAAAAACGACGTTTTGAGAAACGACACAAAAAATTCAAGCATGTTGGAATTTTTTTTGGTTGTTTTTTTGAAGACAAAAAACAACGTTTTGCCCACACACGATCAATTTAAATGACGTTTTAAAAAACGTCGTTTTTTTTTCATCGCAAAAAACGACCGTGTGTACGCGGCATAAGAGATTAAGGTGAAAAAACACGAAGGTTTACAACCCCTTTAAGGCTTAGTTAACACTTGTGGTTGGGAATAGTAAGAACGCATGTCTGGGCTTCATTTTTACCACTCCCTTAAGTTGCAAAGGCAGTGAAGAGGGGTGTGCATATGCTGTGGCAAATTGTCGCAGTTATTGTGTTAATCAGGCAGTCCTGCCCACTGAACGCACCCCATTCAACTGAATGGGAGCACCCCATGCAATGCACACAGTTGCACCATGCTGGTGTGGGGGTTAAGAAGTTTAAAACAAGCGGTGGGAAGGACATATAACACCTCCTCACTAACTATCAAATGCCTTTTAAAGACCAATCTGATTGCGGAACACTCTTTAGAGGGCAACATATGTAGAAAGAACCCCTTGGACCAGGGATCTCGAAACACGTCCCATGAAGCACTGTAAAACTCTGACATTCACAGACATGACTAGGCGAGATGGGAATTGTACTTCCTGAGCAACTGGAGTGCCATAGTTTGGAGACCCCTGCCTTAGACCATGGGTGTCCAAACTGTGGCCCTCTAGCTGTTGCAGAACTACAGGACCTACGAGGCATTGCAAGGAAAGTCCCATGAGGCATTGCAAAGGCTCTCAAAGGCAGAGGCATGATGGAACTTGTAGTTCCACAACAACTGGAGGGCCGCAGGTTGGACACCCATGCCTTAGACAGTTTTCACAAAACAAATGGTGGATTTCCCTATTTGATCAGTGTGACAACATGTTGGGTTTCCCTTCATTCCAGTCCCGGTGACAGTGATCATTAGGTCAAGTACAGAGTAAAGCTGGCCAACCAACTCACAATCTGACTATACAATTTATGATCTCCTTTGGATTTACTAAAATTATGTAATATGAGGACAAACCTAAACAATTTAGTTTAAATCAAACAAGCCATTCCTGCACATAGTTAATGGAAGATCTGATGGAGATTGTACAATTAGATTCACTTCGCCCCCTTCTGGACACTTCCCCTCCAGCGATTGGCCAAAATCTGATAAATATTCAGGCTGGCCGATTTGAATATCCCGCTCTAAGCTCAGGAAGGTTTTTTGAGAGGCAGAGGAAGCAAAACAAATTCTCAGCCTGTGAGACCTTAACCACTTGCTGCCCACCATATAGCAAAATGATGGCGGCAAAGTGGTTTCAATATCCTGACCGGACGTCATATAACGTCTTCAGGATATTGAGCCTCTGTTGCAACCAGGTATGCCACCATAGACCACCAGGGATGCCAGTCAATGGCCACAATGGATGCCAATCTGTGCCCACAATGGGCATCACTGGCAGGCATTATTGTTTGGCACTGATTGACATTCATTAGTGACATACATTAAAGTCCATCCGTGCAACCTATGAGTGCCCATTCGTGTCACCTATCAGTGTCCATCCGTGTCACCTATCAGTGCCCATCCGTGTCACCTATCAGTGCCCATCCGGACCTTGCTGGAAAGAAATCTCCCTGGCGTACGCGCGGGAGTGACGACATCACGGCTCCAGCCACTCACATATGTGTTAGAATGGTCCAGTTAAAGTTCAGGCCTAAATCCAATTTACAATCTCTGAATCAAGGCTTGAAAATTGCTGTATACAGACGCTCTCCGTCCAATCTGACAGAGATTGAGCTACATTGCAAAGGGAAATGGGCAAAAATGTCACTCTGTAGATATGCAAAGCTGGTAGAGACACCCCTAAAAAGACTTGCAGCTATAATTGCAGTGAAAGGTGGTGCTACAAAGTATTGACTTCGGGGGGGGGGGGGGGGGGGGGCTGAATACAAATGCACACCACACTTTTCACATATTTAGTTAAAAAAATAATTGAAAAATATTTATCATTTTCCTTCTACTTCACAATTATGTGCCACTTTGTGTTTGTCTATCACATAAAATCCCAATAAAATCCATTTAAATTTTTGGTTATAACATGACAAAATGTGGAAAATTTCTAGGTGTATGAATACTTTTTCAAGGCACCCTCCTGCTAGGAGGTTGCTACAACAACATGGGTGTAATTACTAGCAAATATCTGTCTGATGCATGAGTAGAATCTATGTTCTGTGTAGAACTGATAAAGTTATTCCATGTGGCATTGATGAAAAATATAACCACTGTCAATAATGGAATGAATTCATGCTGTAGAAAGAGGAAACACACTAATGTCTAACCCTTGCCATCTTCATCAAGGCCAAACAAATTACATAAAATACAGGAATATTACCCATAAATTAACCACTATGATTATGAAAGAATGGAAAACGTTCTTGTAGAATGCATGATAAAACCACGCTAACCTGAATACAAATGTTCCATAATGATGACAATATAAGATAATGTTATAGATGACATGTTCTGGAAGCGATACGATACTGAGGAATCTGGAAATACATTACAGGATGTAAATGAGGCATTTGCAGTTAGTTTATTTCTGAATTCGGTTTTTAACACAAATTCATTGATTCGGAAACATTCGAATGAACGAAAACCTGTTTACAGAATTTTTCTGAATATTTGTGTAGCGCCCCTGTACCTACAAGTACGGACGCTATTGAAATTTAGTGGGAAAGATCAGAGTGTAAACTTACTCTGATCCCAATTGTGATTATTTTGGGCTCTCTGTTTCAGCTTGGCTGTGCTGTGGACTCATTCTGCTGTACCTGAGTGTTGTTCCACCCCGGGACAGCAGGTGGCAGCAGTGGAAGCTGAGGTTCGGGTGCTCTCTTCAAGCAGCCAATCGGGAGGCCTGGACCTCGCTGGGCATGCTGGGAGAGGGTACTTATGGGGGCAGATGTCATTTTTGGGGGTCTTTTGGCGGGTTGTCTTTTTCTGGTTCTTGGTGCGGCACCCATCTTTAGGGTGACCGCACATCACCGCGTCCCGTGCGATTATGGCCTACCTGGCCGGGGCGTGGGTGCTACGTGGAGTTCCCGGTTCCGGAACCAAGCTGGTCCGTGACATTCTGAGTACCATGGGGACCCAGTGACTGACTTCCTATCATCGGAGATCCCAAGTGAGTTGTGCTGTTCGGTGGGGAGTCCAGTTTAAGCATACCAAGGCTGGTGTCCTAACAGCACTGGAACGAATCATCCGGGATCGAGGTACTGTACACTGAAGGATTGTTTCCTCTCTCAGTCAGTACTCTGGTGACATTAAAGGAAGACTCAGGAAAAGCTTTACTCAGGAGGAGTACCTCCGTACCTCTGTGAGAGGGACCTGTCCAGGTACGCTATACCCACTCAAGTTGGAGTGGTGCACAGAGACTGTTTATTGTCAGAAGCAGGACTGCTTCAATATCCAAGGCCTGAGTCTGCTATATCTTCTCAAACCTTTGTCTATCCTTCCCATCACCGGTTGACTGTTTTTACCCGGCTGGGTAATAAAGAGCACTTATAAAGAGACTTCCTATTTCGCGGACATTCCTTTATTGCCACTGTATTTACTATTCACCCTAGACGCATCGCCAGAGCCATGAGGTAACACGCCATCCCAAATCTATCCAGCGGCTCCTGAAATTGAAATGAAATTATAGGTATTGTAATTTCCTTTCAAATTTGGCTGTTACTAAATGCAACAAATATGAATTTATCCAAACTTACAAATTATCCGAAATAACGAATGTCGTATCATAACGAATGTAATGAACTAATAATAATAAATAACAATGATAAAAACTATTTATCAATTTGTTCTGTTCCATTTGTTTAGATGCTGTATTCGTTATTTTGGATAATTCCTAACTTCGGATAAATTTGAATTTGTTACCTTCACTAACAGCCAAATTTGAAAGGAAATTACAATACCTAAAATGTAATAGTTGGTTAGTTATTCTTTCGAATTTTGGATTTTTGTTCTTTCGAATTTTCAGGTTTTCTTTCTTATTTTCAGATTTACGAATTGCGGTTATAACGAATAAACCGAATATCTAAAACGAAAAAAAAAAAAAAGAATAAAACAAAAACAAAAAAAATGTTTTTTTCAGCAGCGCACATGTCTAATGTAAAGAATTCTCAGATATGCCATTTTAGACTAATCACATTTTTAATTTGGGCATAGATGTTTAACATTGTAGTGATTGGAATGGTTAAACCATTAGGTGATATGGAAATGGATCATTGTTTGGATCAAATTATGTTCTGTTGACCTCCAGGGTCAAGGAGAACTGACATTCCTCCTCAGGATGCAGGTTACTAGGCATAGTGGGTGTGGTGCAGGGTGAAAAAATTGGGCGCCAGTCATTTTTTGTAAAAAATAAACAAAGAGAGTTTTATTTCTCTTAACAGGAACGTTGGGACGAGAGGGTTAAAGGCACAGGACACCCTTAGGCAAATGCAATAGCAATAAAGGCAAACTCTGCAGATGAAAATAGAACTAGGCAGACAGCAATAAAGAACAAGGGCCTTTAAGCGGAACGCAGCAATCTATATCTTGTAGCAACCGTTGTCTTCTATGACAACAAATTCTCTCACAGTATCCTACTGTAGTTTAATTTATAGTAACCCACTGTAGATTTTCCATCTTAACTCACAGTATCTCACTGTAGATCCTTAAGCTTAACTCACCATCTTTTTCACTAGACTTTTTCACTTCACTTCACTGGACTCTCAGCCACCCGCTGGATTTCCTGAGCTTGACTCACAGCTAACCACTGTAAGTTATCTTTAAGATATACCCACAGCTACTTGCTGCCTTCCAGGATGAGTCTCTACTGAAGCTTTCCCACCACTTCACTCTACAGTAGTGAAGAGTCTGCTCTGGTACTCCTTCAGAACTTCAACCTTTCCAAACTTGCCTCCGGTAACAGGAGTGGTTGTTCCTTTGTGGCAGCTACTTCTCCTTTCCCTCGACAACGATCAGGCTTCCCTCAGGCCAAGCCTCTAACACATGCGGTTCTGCCCCAGGCTTCGGACTTACCCTTGGCTGCTGGACAGGCTTTAAGTGGACCTGGCAGCCAGCATGCCTCCTGGATAAGCCTCAGGCTTCAGGCCTAGCAACCAGAAGCTTCTCAACACCCACCCAGGCAGGAAGATCACCTGACTCCTCCCAATTAAATAATCTATCCCAGCATACACAACGGTTAAAGAAACTCCTGCTGATTGGCTAAGACAACCTAGTTACCCATTACCTGAATTTATGGTAATCCATCATTCTAATGCCAAAAGCAACAGTGCCTCCTATTGACAGAAGAGAGCCAGGCTAGTTACCACCTAGTACAACTAGATTTATTAGCAGCCCTGTTTAGGACCAGGGTGCTACAATTGTAAATGATGACTGGATCTGGTAGGGATAATCACTGAGGCTTTAGAGGAATTAGCCTACGTGCCATATGGATCCTGCAATTTTACTACAAATTGCAGCTTAGTAGGTTTATGGTTAGGCCACCCTAAAAAGGTTTTTCAGTTTTTGGTAGATGTTCAAAAGTTAAATTCCCTGACAGTTTCTTCTACTTCTCATGGACACTGTTGTTGAGATCTCTGCCTTGAGTTCAAGGAAATGTAAAACTGCATTTGACTATTATGAGGGATTTGCACCATCCCTGCTAGACTGATTATTTTATGTTATGGAGAATGCACCAGGACGAGCTGGAACACACACAAGTTGACAAGGACACCCATAATTCCCAGGTGGACAGTCACAAACTCAAAACTAAGACCATGGTCTTCCTCTGAAGAGAAAGAACCCTCACCCTGATCCTTGAGGTGCAAGACACCTGATGGGCCTGGAGTAATCGTGGTCTATTCAGCTGAAACCAAGGTGGACCCCATTCTTCAGGGGACCTGCCGAGGCAAGGTCCACCCAAGTACTAGTACAAATTAGAAAAGGTCGTAAGTGCTGACACAATGGCAGAACTTAGTCCCTTAAACCATACACAAACTTGAAAAGTTACTTAATTATGCCAATAACGTAGAGGAAATTTTCCTTAAAAAGTACAAAATATTTTATTCCATATTTTATTCCATATTAACATCAAGTTCAAATTGTGTGTAAAACATAGGCAATACATGTGTCATAGCACAGACATCATGTACATATGTTGCTATACATTAAAAGGATATATACAACGTTGCAGATATATTTCAGAGAATGTTTTGGACTGGGATCTCAATGTGACTCAAGGGGGAGCACCCACTTCATCAGGAAAATAACATTTGATGTGCCAGTGGGGGAACCATTTCTAAAAGAAAAATCATTAAGTCAAGCTGAAAGTGCAGCTGAAGCTGAAAGTGCAGCAAGTACTAGGTGGGGATTCCCAAAGGAAGACCCCATGGGAGGGGGAGAACCTGACCATATGGCCACATGTCCTCTCCCTAGACTTGCAGGGGAATTTTGAGGATGTACACTCTACTAATCAAAGGTGCATACCTGCTGTGCAAAAAGGTATGCAAGGGTGCTGTGACCAAGGTGGTATATTAAAAACGCAGTGAATTATCCCACAGTGAATTTTTCCGGCACCCCTAGACTGCCACTACAGGGACACAAGCACCGCAGGCTTTTTTCAACCTGGTTCCTGGCTAGGCAAATGCCAGGCAAATGCAGAACCATTCCCATCAGAAAGGCATTAGTTCTTAGGGAGAGCTTTGCCTTCAAACAGGGATAAGCCTGGTAAACCTGGCCAGAATCAACCTGGGAAGAAAAGAACCCTCCTACTGTATCCACCTTATCACAACGAGAATTACTAACCGGCGCCCCCAGCTGGGAGAGGGAACTGGCGTTTTGTTCCCAAAAACTGATAGACATACTACACTTGAAGGAAAATTAACTGTCCAAGAAATATAAGGAGCCAATAGCTGACTCAGTCCACCAAGCTCAACTGAAAAAGCGCTTTTGTCTGGAATGATCCTTTAACTTGTGTCGTGACAATTTAACAGCTCGAAGCTCTAGGTATTATTACTATCAATATAGGTTGGAAACCCCCAGTTTAAATATTTGCTTCATTGCATAGGCTGGGCCACAATCTGATTATTCTGCAATTTATATATATTAATTTTCTAACCATTATCAAGGACCAGCTTTGCCTATTGTCCATAGGAATTCTGCATTAGATAATAATGTGACGTATCATGTTCAGCTGCATACTTATAGCCATGTAGGCTGCCTGATTCTGCTGGTCATTCTTGCAGAGCACCAAAAAACAGCCACACCGACATAACAGGTAAGAAATTATATTTTAGGGCTTTGCTACACAAAATCTACAACATGCATAAAGCTGTTGGATTAAAAGTAAGGCCTCGTACACACGAGCGGATATGTCCGCTGAAAACGGTCCGATGGGCCGTTTCAGCAGACATCTCCGATCGTGTGTATGGGCTAGCGGACAGGTTTGTCCATCGGACAAATTTCAAAGCATGCTTTGAAATTTGTCCGCTACAAACCTGTCCGTCGGATATGTCCGCTGGTTAGTACGGGAAACCAGCGGACATATCCTCCCACACATGCGTCGTATCCTGTGAATGGATCCGACGCATGCGTGCGGAAGTGTTTACTTCCTGGTGCGTGACGTAGCGGTGACGTGGCGGCGTCAACGTCACCGCCGCGTCACCGACACGTCAGCGCGCCGTCCGCTGGCGGGGAATTTGATCCGATGGTGTGTACACGCCATCGGACCAAACTCCAGATCGGACATATCCGATGGAAACGGTCCGCGGACCGTTTTCATCGGATATGTCCGATCGTGTGTACAAGGCCTTAGATAGAAGAAACATTAGAGAATGCAGATCTATCCTGACACCTCCATGCAGATGGATGGCACAGAACAGATATTATTCTTCTCTGCACTGCATGTTGTTGAGCCAGTGGTATGATAGGCATAGCTCCCAACTGTCCCTGATTTTGAAAGACTGTCCTTGATTTGGAGCAATGTCCCTCTGTCACTCTTTCCTCTTCATTTGTCCCTCATTTTGTTCTAATCCATATAGATGTATATAAAATGCACTTTTTATCTTTCAGAAAGTGTTTCCCAGTGCTAAACCTTTCATCCAAATTCTAAATTGCTGCATGTGTACATTTTAAAAGCAAATATAAAGGAAAAGTAGTGGTAAAAAAAAACCCTTGTGGATTTAATTTACTTTTTTTTTGGGAGGTTGATTCTCCTTTAAGGCGCCGTACACACGGCCGAGGTTCTCGCTGAAAACCAGCGAGAACCTCGCTGGAATGCACATTCCAGCGAGGACCTCGGCCGTGTGTACGGTCTCGGCGAGCTTCCTCGACGGCCCGCCTGGAAGAATGGCTGGTTGCCATTCCCGACGGGCGGGTCGCCGATTTCGACGGCCGGGAGAGAACCTCGACGGGCGGAACGATGTGTTCTGCCCGTCGAGGTTCTCTGCCGTGTGTACGGCGCCTAAGGGTGTGTGGCAGGGCATGCCTACATACGTTTGCTGGTAGGTGTCCATCATTCCCATCTCAAAATGTTGGCAGGTATGTGATGGGTACCTGTAAGGCCGCGTACAGACGAGGAGATTTATCCGATGAAAACTGTCCGACAGACCGTTTTCATCGGACATGTCTGCTGGGCTATTTTGGTTAGATCCGTGTACACGTGATCAAACCAAAATTCCCATGGACAGACAGCGCGGTGACGAGGCGGTGACGTTGACGCTGCCATGTCACCGAACCAGGAAGTAAAATACTTCCACGCATGTGTCGAATCCATTCGACGCATGCGGGGGATTTTTGTCCGCTGGTTAGGCGTACTAACCAGCGGACATATCCGACAGACGGGTTTGCAGCAGACAAGTTTTAAAGCATGCTTTAAAACTTTTGTCTGCTGGAAACCTGTCTGCTAGCCCGTACACACGATCGAATCTGTCCGCTGAAACTGGTCTGCGGACCAGTTTCAGCAGGTATATTCGATCGTGTGTACGCGGCCTTAGATTTTAAATGTATTATTATTTTATGTGATATACGTTTCTGGAATCACTGGTTAAACATGCTAATTTTAAAGGTTGCTGAGGGAAAGACGAATATCCATTGCAGCACATTACATGTATTTATGGAGATCTACGTCAAGACAGTGGGTGGAGATATGTTACTTAAATATACTCAAGTGGGTGTTACGGTTGTGACAGTAACATCACCACCTTTCTTGGAGCTAGTCTAAATGTAAATATGCTTAGCTCGGCTTTAAAAACAGTATAAAGTCTACATGTGGTTTGGGTAGCTAGTTAGGAATGCTGGGGTCCCCCGACCCTACAGGGAGATAGGGGTAGGAAGCCCACCCTGCGGGAAGCCTTCACTATGGAAGGATCGGGGGAAGGGACCCTATCCAGCAGAGAGATGTACCATCTAATTCCTTCTTCTAAATTACCATCTTGCCATGTGTTACCAGCTGTAACTATGTAAGCATTGTCTTTTCGCTTGTCAATCTTTGAAGAATAAACTTCACATTATTGGAAGGATGCCTAAGTCTTGTATATTGGGAACGAAGCGCCTGCGAAGGAGACATTATTGACATAACACATGACACGCGTTAAAAATGTCCCCTCTTCCACACTCAACAGTACCCTTGGCTAACCTTGATCCAGAAGCTCAACTGGGTTTTAGGTACAGTAGGTAAAGCTGTACAGGCAAAGTATAAGCTGCAGGAGCTTTAGAGGGTAAACATGCTCAATGGCACAGGTGTCAAACACAAGGCCCACGGGCCAAATCCGGCCCTCCATGCCATTTCATGTGGCCCTTGCACCTTTCCTGCAGCTGCAGGAGAGCTCCAGCCCACCTCCTCCAGACCCCTACTTTCTGCTTTCAAGCAATGCATCCAGCTTCTTCCTAGCAGCAGCATAAGGAAAGGGGGGTGCACTGTGATGTAAGTAAGAGTATGGAACTCAACTTCTGATGGTGGGGTGGCTCCTGACATCTAATGTAGGGGAAGGAGATGTGCTGGACATCTAATCTTACAGATACAACCGGCCCCTTTGAGGGAAATCATAATGCTGTTGCCGGCCACAATGAAATTGAGTTTGACACCCCTGGTCTATGGGGTCAAGGGGCTCAACCATGTTTACTAGTTTTCCATATTGCATGTTACTGTATATGGGGTGAAATAGTTACCTTTGATGCAGGTATGTTTGTGTTGTTAGAAAAACGAAGACACATTATGATTCGCATGTATATGAATTTTACATAAACTACACAATTATTACTGATACTGATGAGAACAGCATACAGTCCTTTCCTTAAGGTCCGTTGAAAGTCTAAATTATATAAACTTGCCAGACTCATTAACATCTGTGTGAAATTAATTCTCTCATGTTTTTCCACTAGGTGGAACTCATAAGAATGGCATTTCTGCACCTGGCAATTCTTGTTGGGATCCTATCTGCAGCTTGTGCTCAGAACCCTCTTTTCCCTTCCCCTCCTACCAGTAAGTTCTATTCATTTATTTACTTGAATAGTTTATTAAAGATATGTTTTTTTCTGGCTTATCATACTTTTTATCTTAACCACCTGAGTAATTTGAAGAACAATGTGGTTTGATAGACTGGTGAACAGTCATGGGATCTCTAAAGCTGGTCTTGTTTCCGCTCCCTCCAGCACTCTGCAGGCACCCTGTAATGAGTGGGGCTTGTATGGTATGTGTATGTATGAATGGAATGTGAGTTAGACTTAGAACTTAAATTGTAAGCTCCTTGAGGGAAGGGACTGAAGTGAATGATTATATATATATATATACTGTATATATATATATATATATATATATACAGGGCCGCCATCAGAAATTTTGGGGCCCCTTACACAGCTTCAGGCATGGGCCCCCTGGAGCAGAGAACCGGGGGGGGGGGGTGCTGCCGCATGAAATTGAGAAGCAGGGGGGGGTGCTGCCGCATGAAATTGAGAAGCGGGGGGGGGGCTGCTGCCGCGAATTGAGAGGCGGGGGGGCCCTTTACAAAAAGAAGAAATAAAGAAAAATATATATAAAAAAGGGGGGTAGCCATCCGGGGCCCTGGGGACCTCTGTGCCCTTTAAAAAGAAAAAAAGAGAGAAAATATATATATATTATAATATATATATTATATTAAAAGGGTGGTTGCCAACTGGGGCCCCGGGGACCTTATTTTTTTTTATAAAAGGAAATTACAAAAAACAAGGGGGTTGCCTTCCAGGACCCTGCTTACTGGGCACATAAACCCCCTTCGTGCCCAGGCGAAATTTCAGCTTGCGGCACTGCGTCGCTTTAACTGACAATTGCTGACAATTTGCACCCAAACAAAATTGGCGTCCTTTTTTTCCCCACAAATAGAGCTTTCTTTTGGTGGTATTTGATCGCCCGTGCGGTTTTTATTTTTTGCGTTATAAACAAAGAAAGAGCGACAATTTAAAAATATATATATATTTTTTACTTGTTGCTATAATAAATATCCCATTTTTTTTTTTTTTTTAAATATTTTTTTTTCTCAGTTAAGGCCGATACGTATTCTTCTACGTATTTTTGTAAAAAAAAAAAAAAAAAATCACAATAAGTGACTGCTTTGCGTAAAAGTTATAGCACCTACAAAATAGGGGACAGAATTATGATTTTTTTTAATATTTTTTTTTTTACTAGTAATGGCGGCAATCTGCGATTTTTATTTTGACTGCGATATTGCGGCGGACACATCGGACACTTTTGACACAATTTTGGCGCCATTCACATTTATACAGCGACCAGTGCTATAAATATGCACCAATTACAGTATAAATGTGACTGGCATTGAAGGGGTTAACACTAGGGGGGTGAGGAAGGGGTTAAATGTATTGCCTGGGTGTGTTCTAACTGTGTGGGGGGAGGGGGGTGACTGGGGGAGGTGATCGATGCTGTCTCCCTATGTACAAGGGAAACATCATCTGTCACCTCTCACTGACAGTACGTGGAGCTCTGTGTTTACACACAGAGCTCCACGTCCCTGCTCTGTCACCGACGATCGCGTGTACCTGACGGACATCGCGGCCGCCGGGTACACGCATCGAATCCTCGGTGATGCGTCGGGACTGTTTTTCCCCACCGCGCGCCACAAGCACAAGCAAATCACGTCCAAAGACGTGACCCCGGCACCTCAGGTCCGCGCTGCTGACGTATTATGTCAATAGCGCGGACCGGAAGTGGTTAATAAAAAATAAAAATATAAAAAAAATATATAAACAAAAATAAAAAATACAATTATAAAAAAAGGGGGTTTGACACATGGGGCACTGGGGACCTCTGAGCCCTTTAATAAAAATACATCTACAGTATATATAAAAAAAATAAAAATAATAATAATATAAAAAACTAAAAAAAATTATAAAAAAGGAGGATTGTCATCCGGGGGCCCTGGGGACCTCTGGGCCCTTTAATAATAATAATATTATTTATATATATATATATATATATATATATATATATATATATATATATATATATATAAATATATATAAAATATATAAAAATAAAAGAAATAAAAAAATATATAAAAAATAAAAAAAAATGTATAAAAAAAGGCGGTTTGTATCTGGGGCCCTGGGGATGTCCAGGTCCCTGTGGACCTCCGGACCTCTAAAAAAAATAAAAGAAAAAAAATTGGCGTTTTAATAAAAAATAAAAGAAAAATATATTAAAAAAATATATATTTTTTATAAAAAAAAATATATATTTTTAAAAAAATATATATTTTTATAAAAAAAAAGGGCTTGCCATCTGGGGCCCTTGGTGGCCTCCGGGCCCCTTACAGGTGTAATGCCTGTACCCCCCTGATGGCGGCCCTGTATATATATATATATATATAGACAGTACCATTTATACTCGAGTATAAGCCGAGTTTTTCAGCACATTCTTTTGTGCTGAAAATGTCCCCCTCGGCTTATACTCAAGTCACCTTTTTGCCCCTGATCTCCCGGACTTTGGGGACCACTCTTCCTCTACAAGTGTGCAAAGTTTGTTGTCTGGGGGACATACGGCTGGGAGCACCAATTTTCCAAATCCGGACACCCCTTCCATAGACTCCCATATTAAACAGTAATGCCGCGTACACACCATCACTTTATGTGATGGAAAAAAATGAAGTTTTTAAAAACGTCAATTTAAATGACCGTGTGTGGGGGAAAACGTCGTTTTATGTCTTGTGAAAAACGACAAAAAAAAATTGAAGCATGCTTCAATTTTTTGTGTCGTTTTTCAAAAGGTCGTTTTTTGTTTCACAAAAAATCACTGTGTGTAGCAAAAAACATTGTTTAAAACGACGTTTTTCAACCCGCGCATGCCCAGAAGCTAGTTATGAAGAGAGCTTCAATGGAAAAGAGTGGTGAACGTAACCTCGCTTTGCTAGAGCATTGTGAAAAAACTATGGTGTATAGGCAACGTCGTTTTTGAAAATTGAAGTTTCAAAAACGTTGTTTTTTACTTCACAGAAAACATCGTTATTTTTCCATCACATAAAGTGATGGTGTGTACGCGGCATTATTTCTCTGGTGATTTTACTGGCCGGTCGTAAGTCCCCTGGACCGAGGAAATTGGCACACACGTAGTCCCAATTCTTCTCTATAAGTGTGCAAAGTTTGTTGTCTGGGAGACCTACGGCTAGGGAGCACAGATTTTTCAAACCCAAACACCCCTTCCATAGACTCCCATGCAGGGGCGGACTGACCATTGAGTCACTCGGGCACTGCCCGAGGGCCCCATGCCACTAGGGGGCCCCATCAGGGTTGCCAGGCTCAGTAAAACCAGGGACAGTATGTAAAAATCAGTGTTTTTTTACATCTGTCCCTGATATGTGTGAAACTGACATGCTTTTGATGTGAAAATCCAGAGATTATAGCTGCCCGGCCTCTGCACTGCCTCCTGGTGTGGTAGCCATCTGTAACCTCGGGGGCCCCATAATCTTCTATTGCCCGGGGGCCCCATGAGTTGTCAGTCCGCCCCTGCTCCCATGTTAAACCTCAGTCTAGTCATGGACACAGTGAGGCATGGGCACAGTGAGGCATGGCCACAGTGAGGCATGGACACAGTTAGTCACAGTGAGGCATGGACACAGTGAGGCACAGTGAGGCATACACATGGACACAGTGAGGCAAAGTGAGGCACAGTGAATGATGCACATGGACACAGTGTGGCAAAGTGAGGCACAGTGAGGAATGCACATGGACACCCTAGGCTTATACTCGAGTCAATACACTTTCCCATTATTTTTTGGTAAAATTAGGTGCCTCGGCTTATATTCAGGTTGGCTTATATTTGAGTATATACAGTATATAGCGGTCATGTTTCTGTGTTTTCATGGGTTTCCTTTACTTTTGTCCTGCACAGGGCTTCTAAAATTGACGGCGCTATATAAGTACCTGTAATAAACTAAATATCAGTTATCATTTGTCTTTCAACTTTGTTCAGCCATAAAGGACATTTAAGTCCAGTAAATTGTGTTTCTCTGTGCTGGGAGTTGTGTATTGTGGTGTGTACAAGTGTTTTTTTTTTAATGCTTTATTTGGTATATGTGTGGATTGAGCACCGATCTTAGCTGATGAATTCCTTTAGGAATCGAGTATGGATCAGTGTGACCTGACAGCTAATCTACATGCAGGGCGCCGGATGCATGGATTCCAATGTTTTTTTTTCTTAGAAGCACATGATTAGACCCAGAGGCTCTAACTGGCTTAAAAAATGGTGGGCTCGGGGCGCAGAGCCCCCTAAAAAAAATATATATATATAGCATTAGCTGCCACTGATATGGATTGGCCCTGACTTCTGTTTAGTTTTCTTTTTCTTTTTTTTTTAGATAGGAAATCATGGACCCTCTACATTCTACCTCCTTCTCCAATAGCAGAGTGAATTCTGACACAGAGAGACCTTTGTGGAGGAGACTAACTGAGCTTTCTATTTTTTTATGTTTAAAATTATTGTCACTGTGACCATGTCAGGTGAAGGGAAATCTCTGTAACGAGGCCCTGGCTAACAGTATAAACCTAAATGTGGTTCTAATCCAACAAATAAAAACGTTTAGGCTGGACATACAGTTTAAAAACAGCTATGCCATAACTGCTAAAATATTTTATTGGTTTCAGAATTACATAAAATATTTTTAATAATTCAACAAACCTGTAACAGCTTTTTGTAACCTGCTTGTAGCCGTTAAAATGTTAACGTGATCTTCAGCTCCAGTACTAGCTCTTTTATCTAGTAACTTAGTATTAAATATTTGTGCTGTACAGCATAAAGCCCTGTACATACGATCGGTTAAACCGATGATAACGTTTTGATGACTTTTTCCATCCGTTAACCGATGAAGCTGACTGATGGTCAGTCATGCCTACACACCACCGGTTAAAAAAACGATCGTGTCAGAACGCGGTGGCGTAAAACACACCGACGTGCTGAAAAAAATTAAGTTCAATGCTTCCAAGCATGCGTCGACTTGATTCTGAGCATGCATGGATTTTTAACCGATGGTCGTGCCTACAAATAATCGTTTTTTTTTGCTATCGGTTAGGGATCCATCAGTTAAATTTAAAAGAAGTTTGCTTTTCTTTAACCGATGGATAAATAACCGATGGTGCCCACACACGATCGGTTTGGTCTGATGAAAACGGTCCATCAGACTGTTCTCATCGGTTTGACCGATCATGTGTACACGGCCTTAGGCTTTAGTTAGGTTAAAGTGGTAGTAAACCGCAAAAAAAAATAAAAAACCTGCAGGACACTAGCACATTATGGAATACTTACCTTAGAACTAAGTTCCCGCAGTAGTGCCTGGTGACCGCTGAGGGAGCGGACACGTTCCCCCGGCGTTTCTTCCAGGCTGTGGTGCTGTGAGTGGCCGAAGCCACAACAATGTCTCTTCAGCACATGCGCGCAGGAGCCCTCTGTTCCGACAAGGAGCTCTGAAGTATCTGACACGATAAGCCGGATCTTCAGAGCGCATGTGCCGCTGACATCAGAGGCTGCATTCAAGATGAATATGTCCTAAATGGTGTACATTTAGGAGACATTCGTTTTTCCTACAGGTAAGCCTTATTATAGGCCTACCTGTAGGTAAAAATCATCAAGCAAGGTATACTGTACAGCCGCTTCAATCCGGCCTTTTCCAACCTTTTCAACACCACTGAAATAACTTTCTATTTCTAAGGGGAACTTTTGATAAAATTTAATATATCTACAACTCATGTTACATTATGTGATGTCATTGGGAAGAATGCTTCTTATGCCGCGTATACACGATCACTTTATGTGATGAAAAAAAACAAAGTTTTCTGTGAAGTAAAAAACAACGTTTTTGAAACTTCAATTTTCAAAGATGATGTTGCCTACACACCATCGTTTTTTCACAATGCTCTAGCAAAGCGAGGTTACGTTCACCACTCTTTTCCATTGAAGCTCTCTTCATAACTAGCTTCTGGGCATGCGCGGGTTGAAAAACGTTGTTTTAAACTAAGTTTTTTGCTACACACGGTGATTTTTTGTGAAACAAAAAACAACCTTTTGAAAAACGACACAAAAAATTGAAGCATGCTTCAATTTTTTTTTTGTCGTTTTTTACAAGACATAAAACTACGTTTTCCCCTACACACGGTCAATGAAATTGACGTTTTTAAAAACATCATTTTTTTTCATCACATAAAGTGATCGTGTGTACGCGGCATTACACTTGTGGTCATTAATAAGAATTGCCCCCTGACAGATGGCTAAAAAGCTCAATGGTGTCAGTGGAAACTTTTTTTGCTGCTCCAAATGCCTTCAGCCATAATTGTTTGGTGTGCACAGAATTAAAATTTCTGGATATAATAGTTGTGACCTTTATCTATAGCTTTGAATCTTGTAGAAGGGGGTCTATCATTACCACATTCATTTTATGGATACATTTTTTTTATACACGCAGATCCGAATCTTGCCCTTCGAGATCGAGCAACCCAATCATCGACGTTCAGCGGCATCACTAACGCCATTAATGCCATTGATGGGAATATTGACACCAACTTTTACCATGGTTCGTGCTCATGTACAAACCCTGACGTGTCCCCTTGGTGGAGGGTGGACCTACTGAGGCCACATAAAATTTCCCAAATTGTCATCACCAACAGAGGGGACTGCTGTGGAGAGAGACTGAACGGAGCCGTCATTCTGGTTGGAAACTCATTACAAAACAATGGAAACAACAATCCAAGGTTTTTACTAAAAGGCCCATTGAAGTCTTGCTTTTTATTTTTTAACTTGTTATTAAATCAGGCTGAATTATAGTTAAAGAATGAAGCATTTTTTTGTGTTCCTGCTTAACATTGTACTAATTTGGCCTGTGGCGGCGCAGGCTGGAGAGCTGGATTGCTGCTTTCACTCAATATGCATTGGTTGAAGTCTACAGCAGTCCAGCATGGCTCCTACAAAGTACTCCAATCAACAACGCTCATGCAACAACGCTAATGCTCTCTTGTGTGAATGGGGCATTAGACTGCTAAATGTGATCAACACAGCATTATTAGTGTTACTGTATGTCTTGTCACTTATGTTTAATGTTTCACTATTTCACTATTTTTATACAGCTGTTCAGAAATTACCTACATACCGAACGGTGCCACTCAATCCTTCCAGTGTAACGGCATTGTTGTCCGATATGTGAACATCGTCCTGCCTGGGAAGCAGACCTATCTCCAGCTCTGTGAAGTCCAGGTCTTTGGAGTTCCAGTAGATAACACTCCTTCCTGTTTTTAGTTCGACCTTCAGCTTTGATGAGGATATGGTGGAGAAGAGCCAAGCATTTTATTTCTACATTTAAATGTGTTTTATGCAGGCCAATCAAAGCAAATATTTTATATTTGAGTAGATGTTGGGATGTTGGATCATCAACTAACTTGGAATATCCTTCTTAACGACATTATGACAAGGTTCATACTTCCCTTTGAAGGCGTAAGACTACTTGTTAAAAGAAGGGCAGAGCCCAGAAGTGTAACCGAGACTATAGCCGGCGCCGCTAGAATCCTCAAAAGATGTATCAAGTCATTGAGTGATCCAACCTGCTATCATGTACCCAGAAGTGAAATATTACTTCGGTGAGCTGACCTTCTAGGTTCAAATAAACAATTTTCAAGTTAAATTAAAATTCTTAAAAAAATTGTTTCCTTTTCTTTTTTTTCTTTTTTATATCAATACAAAATCTTTGGTCTCTCCTGTTGCTCTCATTCGTATTACCAACTTAAAGCGGTGTTCCACCAAAAAATGTAAATAAAATAAAAACGAGCAGCTATACATACTGCAGCTGGTGGCTTTTAATAAATGGACACTTACCTGTCCTGGAGTCCAGCAATGTTGGCACCCGCAGATGATGTTTCCATTGGGGGTAAGGGTACCCAGAAGTGTAGCCTTTAGGCTTCATGCCGGGAACCCTACTGCAAATGCACAAGGCTCACTCCTCTCTCCTACTGTCCTGGCGGTCAGGGTAGGAGGGAGCCCTGCACTAATGTCACGGACCGCAGCCCTCCAGGTATCCTGTCCCCCCCGAAAAGTGCCAATTATTGCACCGGGGGGGGGGGGCGGGGCAGACGGACTGATGAGCGGAAGTTCCAAAGCGGATTTCATGGCAAAATAAAGTATCTTTCACCATGCTTGAGGTGATTGTAGCCATATTGTGCACTTGCGCCAGATACAACTGAGTATTGTCCGTGAAACTTTTTTATTTGCACTAACATACAATTTTTCAGGACAAGCTTTTGGGGTATATTTCCTTCTTCAAGATCCCAGCAGTTCTGATTGACAAAAGTTTTAGCAGGAGGTTAAAAAAGCACAATCTCTGAGGTAATAAAAAAACACACACACAAGCAATGGTAATAAAACTAGGAAAGTTATGCCCTGTACACACGATCGGACCTTTGTCCGACCAAATTCACATCAGAATTCCGACGGAATTCCATCGGAGGAAAAGAGAACATGTTCTCTATGTAAACTCCGATGGAATTCGTCTCAGAATTGCCGATGGAATTACTCTGATTACCTTTTCCATCGCAAATTCCGATTGTGTGTACAGGGTTTAGTGAGAGAAGACAGAAGGAGAGCTATAGATTGGGGGGGGGGGGGGGGTTAAAAATCACAGAGGGGTTGGTAAAACTGTTGAATATTGGGTCATTGACATTCTGTTACCAGTGATATATCCAATCACCAATAGTTGTGCAGCGTAAGCAGTACTTGGAATTTGTCACATAACTAAAAGTAAAGAAATAAACATGAGTATATTTATACATTATGGAAATATATTATTACAGTTTTGCCTATAGAAATAAGTACATCCATCTGCTGCTATAGACCCACCACTAAAGAACGTCTCACCTTGGATACTGTGCCAGGTAGGTGGTCAGAGAACTGGACCAGGGAAGCAACCCACCCCGGAGGACGTAGGAGATCACAGGATTACTCAAGTAAATTGGTACAACCTAGATACAATATTTTAACTACTTTAGACCCGGGCCATAGTAAAAAGACGGTGGCTCTATAAATACGGGAGGTCCTCCGGCCACTGGGGGGCGCGCGCTATGCCTGGTGGCCTGTTAGAACCGTTAGTCATAAATACTGTGAGTTTCTTTCAAGACACAACTACTTCACTTTCAACAATGCCATCTATCTCCAGTGTATGGGTACTGCTATGGGAAGTACAATGGCATCACAATATGCAAACTTGTTTATGGCTGATCTGGAAGACAAATTCCTAAGTAGCATACAACAAAAGCCATTCAGATATTATCGCTATATTGATGATATCTTCACCATATGGAGAGAAAAGGAAGAAAGTCTAAAACAGTCTAAAACAGTTTTACTCATTCATTAACACTTTTCACCCATCTATCAAACTGTATTATTCTAACACACAAGTCAACTTCCTAGACACTACAGTATACACCAGGGATGACAAGCTTCACACTTCGATATTCAGAATACCGACCGATCGATGCAGCTATCTTCATAATTCCAGTTTTCACCCCCAACACACTAAACAAGCCATAATACACAGCCAGGCCATCAGATACCATCGAATTTGTTCAGACCCAGAAGACAGAGATAAACATCTCAGAACACTAGCAGACTCTTTCCATAAGAAAGGTTACAAAAACAAAACCATTAACAACAGCATAAACACAGCCTTGGAAACCCAAAGAGAAAATCTTCTCCAATACAAAGAGAAAAAAAAAAAAAACTGTGTAGGGTGGAACCTCGGATTGCGAGTAACACGGTTAATGAGTGTTTCGCAATACAAGCACTGTATTTATAAAAATAATAACTCGGTTTGGAAGTGTTGTCTCACAAAACGAGCAGGATTCAGGCCAAAGCAGTGTGCAGTACCATGTTTGGCCTGAGGTGTGGGGGGGGGGGGGCTGGAGCCAAACGAAGCCGATCGGCGCCGTTCGGAAATGCATGGAAAGACCTCGGCAAACCTCCGCATTCGGCCCCCCCACCTCTGGCCGCATGCGGTATTGCATGCCATTAAAGTCAATGCATAGCAAATTATTTTCATTTCCATTGACTTCAATGGGGAAACTTGCTTTGATATGCGAGTACTTTGGATTACGAGCATTCTCCTGGAACGGATAATGCGCGTAATCCAAGGTTCCACTGTACTCCTAGTCACACCATACAATCCAGCACTAGAAGGGATAAAAAATATATACAAAGATTGACAACCCATTTTAACCACTTCATTACTGGGCACTTAAACCCCCTTCGTGCCCAGACCAATTTTCAGCTTTCAGCGCTGATGCCTTTTGAATGGCAATTGCGCAGTCATACAACACTGTACCCAAATTATATTTTTCTTTTTTTTTTCCTACAAATAGAGCTTTCTTTTGGTGGTATTTGATCATCTCTGCGATTTTTATTTTTTGAGCTATAAACAAAAAAAGACTGAAAATTTGGAGAAAAAAACACAATATTTTTTACTTTTTGTTATGATAATATCTCAAAAAAAAAATGTTTTCCTCGGTTTAGGCCGATACGTATTCTTCTACATATTTTTGTTAAAAAAAAATCGCAATAAGCGTATATTGATTGGTTTGCGCAAAAGTTATAGCGCCTACAAAATAGGGGATAGATTTATGATGTATTTTTTACTAGTAATGGCACACAGAGCTCCACGTCCCTGCTGTCACCGCCGATCGAGTGTACCCGGCAGACATAGCGGCCGCCAGGCACACGCATCGGCTTCCCATCGATGCACCGGGCACAGTGTTTCCCCTCTGCACACCCCCCAGCGGCCCACACTGGGGAATGTAAACAACAGGACATCCAAAGACGTCCACTCGGCACTTGAGAGCCGCGCTGTGGACGTCTTTTGTCTATAGCGCGGATCTCAAGTGGATAACAGAGGATGAAACTCTAAAATAAATATTCCAACAATCCCTGAGATTGTCTTTCAGACAGCCACCCAACCTCAAACATAAACTAATCAGCAGGAAACTTCATTCTAATAATAAAGTCGCAAATAATGAAAGCAAACCCTGCAAATAAAAAACGCTGCAACCAGATCACTCTATCTAACAGTGTCACAAACACAAATGGGACCTTCAATATCACGGGGATCATACAACTGTACCTCCCCTCCAATGCAAAAGATGTAGCAAATGATCTTATACTGATGAAACAGGACAGATTTTACACAGAAATACCATCAAGGAACATTAAGATGTTTCTGCACACCTATGGGACATCTTTTTTCACAACCAGACCACACTATAGAAGACCTCAATGTTTTAGTTCAGAACTATCCAGGAACTAAAACTTTTGTGCATGCTGGGACCTTGAAGAAGGGGACATACCCTGAAAGCTCGTCCTGAAAAATTGTATGTTAGTGCAAATAAAAAAAGTATTAGAGACAGTATAAAAAAAGAAAATTCCAGTATATCAAGTTTTTCTTGCTTCTTTGTACAAGCAAGTATAGAAAAAACCTATTCATCTGCCAGGATTACACCCAGCTCTAAATTTCCTGTTGTGGAATGGCAACTCACAACATTTTTGTGCACTGAGTGGTGTCGATTGTCTTCTGCTAAACCACTTTATCCAATGTTTTAATTTCAAAATAACAGGCACTAATTGATTTGTAGTCTTATGTTAAAGGGGTTGTAAAGATAAAAGTGTTTCACCTTAATGCATTTTATGCATTAAGGTGAAAAAACATCTGCGGATTAGCGGTCCCCAGTCCCCCCCGTTTACTTACCTGACCCCTTCAAATGTCCCGCGCCATGAACACGCTTGCTTCTCGGCTCATTCGTTAGTTGATTAAAAGCAGCGCAGCAGGGAGCTGCGGTGGCTCAACGCGATCGGCACTACGCTGACAAGCCGTTGACCTCTGCAGCCAAGGGTTCGGATCCCGGTCTCGGCTGCATGTGAATTGAGTTTGGTGGTCTCAGCCCGGCTCCCAGTGGGTGTGCTATGCGAGGTAAGCCTGCGCTTAGTACGCCCACCCCCCTCCCACAAAACCACCACACTTACACGCACTCTAAATTAGGTTAACATGCACGCACTTTGGCCACGCGGCCTCTAAAAAAAGAGAGGCGAAGGACTAACGGGGCTGGCTGAGCTGGCTAGGTCCTCTCACTCCCTCATAGGAGAGTCCCTCTGCCCCATTGGGCTTCAAAGCGGAGCAGGTAGGGCGGGCTGTGTGGGAGGACCCCCTCACACCCGCCATTGCCACCTGGGGGCATGGAGAAAGATGGCAGATTGCCTCTGGGGGAGGCCTGCCCACTCCCAACTCCTGCAGTCCGGCTCCTCTCTCGAGTACACGCACAAAAATACACTTAAAAAAAAAAAAAAAAGCAGCGCAGCCATTGGCTGGCGTTGCTGTCAATCACATCCAATGACACAGAGTGCTGGGGGGCGGGGCTGAGTAATACAGTGAGCGGCTATGGCTGCCGGCTGTATCACAGAAGCGCGCCCGCAAGAACTCTTCACCTTGCGAGCTCGCTCGCATGAAGGTGATGAGTTCTTGCGAGGGGAAGCCGAGACAGCCGCCGAGGGGCTCCAGAAGACCAGGATCAGGGCCACTCTGTGCAAAACGAGCTGCACAGTGGAGGTAAGTATGATATGTTGGTTATTTAAAAAATAAAATACAAATTCCTTTACATACCCTTTAAGAACAAGGAGGGCTAAGTAGAATCTTGAGATAGCACAGGAAGTGTTTGTAGCTCTAAATTTCTAAAAAGATTACAGTTTTGTTTTTTGTTTTTGGTCACTTAAACAGATAAAATAAAAGACCACAATATAGCAAATACGAAAAAAAAAAATTTAGGCTTTAAATTTAATACAAATCTTTAACCCCATGGAGCTGGTGCCTCCTGGCCCTTTAAGGGGTTTAGGCAAGGCAGGGTTTATTATCATGGGACCGCCATGATTGGCTGTCAGAGCAGTCACATGATTGAAAGCTCCTGATCGATGGAGTTTGCATTGAATATTAAAAATGTATTAAATCGTGTTTTTGGTTTGTGTTGTTCAGATACACTTTAGAGAACCACTATATTCAAAGAATATTGCATTCAGACAACTGTATACAGTTAAAGTATAACTAAAGGCAAAACCTTTTTTTTTTTTTTTTTTGTGAAGTGAAGAAGGATTACAAC